>JBBPBX010010152.1:0-15797 GCA_038048925.1 Garcialebias charrua | reverse complement strand
GATTTTATCTATAAGTTGATGTTTGCGCCAGGTGGTAAATTTGATCAAATGCTAAAAATACCAGAATTATCAGAATTAGGGAGGCTGTGGTTTAGAGGTAGGGCAACTAACTTGGGACCAGAACATTGCAGCTCAACTCCCAACCATTTCCGCATGTTGTGATGTCCGTTGTGATGTCCATGAGCCAGACACCTCACACACTGCTCCCTGTGTGCTTACATAGCTGCCCGCTGCTCCACTTGTGTGTATCGCAGCTGTGATGGGTTAAATACAGAGACCAATTTCATCATTGTATGGGAACATACAATAACAATACAGAGCACTTTCACTTTCACAGTTCTGCAGCTGGCATTTATGGTGTGTGCGTGCGTGTTTGTTTGTTTGTCAGTCAAAGCTTTTTCTCCACTAAGCAAGTTTCAAGAACTGGTGTACAGATTTTATATAAAAATCATACTTTTGCCTAACTGTTGTGCTGTTCAGTCTAAATTTATTTAAATCTGTTTGTTAATTATATAAAGTCATATTTATTGCTTATCTAAAGTCTTAGAATTTTCATTACTGCAAAATGCTGTTCAATGGATAATTCTTGTTTTTTGGACCTTTGTAGCAGTTTTATACATTATAAATGATTTTATTTATTTATTTTATTCTTCTTTCGGCTGCTCCCTTCTTCAGGTGTCACCATAGCGAACTGAGTCGCACGAAGACTTGGCAATTGTTTTTACAGCGGAAGCCTTACCTGACACAATCACAGACCACCGAGCTGCCACAGCCCTCTGTGTGGAGCAGAGAGCTGCTATCTAGAGTGCCTGGGGGAGTAGATTGGGGGGGGGGGGTGTAAGGGCCTTGCTCAAGGGCCCAGAGTGGGGCAAATGAGGGTGGAGACAGGTGTGGGTGTTTCACCTTTCCCACGACATTACTTTTTTGATGTTGTTGGTACCAGGAGTTGAACCGGTGATCTTCCAATCACAGGACCACCTTCTCTAACCACTGTGCCACCACTCCCCTTAGACATTATAAATTAATAAATCTTTATTTTAAACAGACATACATAAAAAAGGTATATATACATTTTGTCTAACTTACAAAGCCTTCCATATAGGATGGAGTAGGTTGAAGTAAAACTTAAAATTTCCTATCCCTTTCTCTCAAATGTAGCCACACAAGCTACTATCTACTAGGCAATTCAATAATCAACAGCGATCACACTGGCTTTAAATGGTTACATTACTAGCTTCAGATCTGGTTGAATCACATTCCCATTAAGGTTAATAAGATAAAATATTCTTTCTTGTGAAAGTAGACACAATTACCCATTACTTTTCTGATGCTACAGTACATTCAATGATTCAAGGTTCTTTATTGTCATTCACATCAAATGTGCTACATGTGGTGGAATGAAACTATGTGCACAAAAACCCAGTTACATTCAACCTAATACAAATTGTAAAGAAAAACAGTAGTAAGATCCAAGACATGAACTAAGAAATATGCTAAACTAATAATACACTAAACAACACTAATGGTACAAAACAATGCGCCAAACAACAGCAGCACGAACACGAGTCTGTGTGAGCAGATGAGGACCAATGAACACAGCAACATGAAATAAATCCGCAGCATAAGATCAGCATCATGGATAGTCAGCAGCACATATCAACAACCAAGTGATGTTACAGTGATTTTTTTTCACAGGTGACTAGGGATTCATGAGTCTAACAGCCTCAGGGTAGAAGCTGTTCCTCAGCCTTGTGATTCTGCGCTTAATGCTCCCCAACTCTCTGCCTGAGGGGAGCGGGGCAAAAAGCAGGCAAAAAGATATCTGTAGCATGCGCAGATTACTGGCATTTTTACATTTTAATATTATACTATTATTAGTATATTAGCTACATTTTATTATTACATTTTTTACATAGTCAGCTCTTACTCCAAGCTATTTAGCCAATATCTACCAAAATGCCAAGTGCAGATGTTTGCCTGTTTTGGTAAGGCCCGTTGTTGATGCGGTGCATCATAAGGTCATGCGACCAATGCATTCTCTGTTTTCTATAACTCTATGAGACTGAATGTGGCAGTGCCCCCTGTAGGCTGGCTGGAGTAAAAGTTTAGGTTCATCGAACCAAATCGGACTAAAAATGTATTCAAAACAGACGATAGATTAATAGATCCCACCAAACACTGATTGCCCACAAACGTGTTTTTCAGAGATACAAAGTAAATCTGTTTGCCCTCTTATTACCTTTTTCTGTAATGGGTCTGAAACTTGGGTTTTGTTTAATCCAACTAGCAGTCAGAGTGTGTATGGTGGTAGGACTTCATCAAGTGATGTGAAAGTCGTCTTTTTGGGAAAAGGACAACATTTCACCTTTTTTTTTAACAATCAGAAAAAAGTTAGGACCTTTGTCAAAATGTCTTCCCAATAGCTGCCCAGTTTAATGTTGCTCAATGGGACTGTCCTTTAGTCTGACCGCACCCCATTCTGAATTTATTTGTTTAACAAATTAGGACATGTCAGAATGCTTGTTTCACCATGGGATTTGGAATGCTGCTAGCCTTCTCTTGAAACCTGGCCCATTTGTGTAAATAGTTGTACCGGTACTTGTCTGGGCAGCTGTGTGTGTTAGAGCAGTCGTCCTCCAATGCAAGAGTTGGGGGTTGGATTCCACCATTAGTCACATGCTGAAGTGTCCCTGGGCAAGACACTGAACCCCTCATTGCCTCCGATGTGTGTCCCATCAGTGTATGAAAGCTCTGATTATTCTCTTTAGAATGATTTGTTCAATTAGCTTTGTAGAGATCTAGTAGAGTGCTGTATGACTGGGTAAATGAAGACACATGTAGTATAAAGTGCTTTGATTGTCTTAATAAGATAGAAAGGTGCTGAATCAGTACAGTTCATTTACCATTTGTCTGTGCTTTCATTGAGTCTGGCAGAGGCTAAAGTCAGGTGAAAGCCGAAGGCTTGGATGCATTAGGATACTTTAGCCACTTGCCATTGATAAGTGCAGCTCCACTGGGCTCTCATCCTATCAGATCTTCTCAGGTGGAGGTGATTTCCCAATGCGAGTTGTTTCCTCGCTCTGTCGGCGAGATCGTCAATGCAAAGTTGGCGGTATTGTAACTGATCATTGTGTTCGAACCATTCCTCCCGTTGTGGTCCTTATCTCCCTATAATCAGACTTCAGTTTCTTCAGCTTGTCCCGAAACTGTCTAGAAGTCCAGGTGTTGTGCCGTCATCTCCAATATCTTTCTGTAAATACGCCCATTTCTTGTGGCACTGTCCAGCTCATGCTGAATCCTAACTTTGGCCAGTAAAGTTAGAAAAGTCTGTAGCTCATCATTGGTCCACGGCACTATTTTTGGAGCTTCCATACCAGAAACCATTAAAAACAGCACACACTCAACATGATCCGAGAGGAAGTGGAGGTTCAGCTGTACTGTAGTTTGCTGGCGGGTCATCAGTGATGTATCTCTGCTGGCCAATCAACAGCTGCAGTCTGCTTACATCAAAATCATCACATCGGGACAGTTTGCTTGGAACCACAAATAAGATGGTCCCATAAACTGGGCTGAGTGGGGGTGGGTACTGGCAGTAGACAAACCCTTAACTGGTGCGATGTGGTGCAGAATGATGTGTAGAGACTGCAGCAAAGCACCATTTCAGGACCAAACCAAACATCTAAACATGTTTGCTGCTGTGGCTTGTCTGTTTCTGGCAGCGGTCACCCCTCTGTGGTTGAACTGTTGACTTCCATGCTGCAGAGAGGATGTTAGCCACTGTCTGATGTGACACATGGAGCAGCAGCAGCACAATGGGGTTAAGCTTTGCCGTCCCTGTAATACTGACCTACTTATTGTGCAGATTTTGCGCAAAGCAGCTGGGCTGCCACAATACAGTGAAATCATTCAGAACAACAATAAACTCCTCCCCCTGGCCAAGAGGACACAAATTATCAGGGGGGTTACTGGGCCCTTGGGGAAAGTATTTTACAGCCCAGCAAGCTTAATGTCCATCCTTATGGGAGACCTCCAGTTCAGCCTGTTGTTTTTCAGCAGTCAGGCTGAATGTTAGACCAGTAACTTCTTATTGAAAGAGCGTCTAATTCATTTTGGAAATTCATGCACAACAACAGAATTTGATTTTTACTGCAAAACAAATGGCTGGGTCACAAACGCTCAGAATTCAGTCAGACTACAAGTGAAACTTCCTTTTGTTCACTATCGAACACTCGTAGTCCTGTTCAGGGTTGTCCCCCGTACGACTGCTTCTTTGTTGGCCTCCGATGGATTTGGATTTCAATGTGTTTAAAGCGGGGCTCCAAACGACACACTTGATCACAGCACAGTTTGGCTGGTCACTGACACGTCCTCTCCTCCAACAGCTTCACACTTTCTCCTCCTCAAGTTTTGTTAGTTTATAAAATTAAAGTGTTTCTCAAAATCAGATTAATTTAAGCGACAGTTCCACAGTGGTCTGTCATTCTTATTTTGTGATTGGTTATGTTTCACATTGTAACATGAAGGACCACTCTGTGTGTGACCTTTGACCCAACAGCTTTCCAGTAACTTTTCTGTGTAAAGGGTCATTTTGTTACAGGTAACCTCTGTTACCTGTTATCTTGAAGCATTTCTTGGATTGTTTGTACAAGTTGTTTTTCTGAGGCTTTGCACACTTAAAATATTTTATTAGTAGAAAAAAAATCATTTATAAAGAGAATCAATCTGTTCTTTTTATTGTGAAATCTTTTAAAGTATGTTGAAAATTTTATCTTGATAATTTATCTTCATTTATCTAAAAGGAAATTAGTCACAATTTTTATTTTATTTTTATTTATTGTTTTGTATTTATTTATTTTGTCATAGCAGGACACAGTCCAGTGATCCTGCCAACAGAACCTGTTTTAAATAAAAACTATGCGCTCCGTCTGTGCAGACCCTGTTTCCTGACCTTGGTAAAATCTCCTTAAAAAATAAAACAATAAAAAACTAGAAGGACTTTATCTTCTCGGTCAGTCTTTGTTGCCCCCAGTTGTCTTCTCGTGATAATATTTTGGGTCACATATCTCTGACTTTCTAAACCTCAAAAAATAGTTTTTCCTCGTCCACTTTTATACTTTTAATATGAAAGTATGTTACTACTTAACTGTAGGAAAAGAACTGTGAAGAAAGTGTAGAGAAGAGCTGCAACAGGACTCAGTTTCAAATAAAGCATGAACTAATCTTGTTGGAGGCTTCATGGATAGCTGCTGCTCTGGGGTTCATCATTCTGAGCCACATCAAACACCGTTGTGTGTGTGTGTGTGTGTGTGTGTGTGTGTGTGTGTGTGTGTCCCTTCAGACGTTTTAGGACTAAACAGCTCTGAGGACTGTCCCACTACGGAGCTGTCATAAACATACGTGTTTGTTGTCACACCTCCAGGGGAAGGTTGTGACTGGACAACGTTCAGCCAACAGCAGCTACTCTCTTACCTAAATACTCGACATGCAACAGCAGCAATGGAGGACCCTGCAGGTGGAACTGTGTTGTTATTGATTTAATATTTAATATATTTAATATTTAAGGCAGAGCTTTGAACAAATGCTACAGAGATTCAGAAGAAGGAGCCACCACTCACACAGCAGACCAGTCTACAGTACTTTGTGCTGCACACGTTCTAAGAAGAGCATGCCACAGTACACAGTGACAGTACTTGAGTAGCTAGTACAGTAGTCAGTACTGGTCAGTAAGCTGACTTTATGCCCTGGTTTAATGTAGTAAAGTGAAAAAAGACTCTTCAGCTGCAGCTCCTGTGGTCATTAACGATGAAGCTGTTGACGTGGTACATCAATATAAATATATGGAAACAGTTCTTGGTGACAAACTGACCTTTGACCCCCATGTGAACGCACTTTGTAAGTAGACCCACCAGAGGATGTATTTTTATCAGAAGCTCTGTGGTTTAATGTTGATTCTACTTTTATCCATCCATCCATCCATTTTCTTCCGCTTATCCGGGGTCGGGTCGCGGGGGTAGCAGCCTAAGTAGGGAGGCCCAGACTTCCCTCTCCCCAGCCACTTGGAGCAGCTCCTCTGGGGGAATCCCAAGGCGTTCCCAGGCCAGCCGAGAAACATAGTCCCTCCAGCGTGTCCTGGGTCTTCCTCTGGGTCTCCTCCCGGTGGGACATGCCCGGAACACCTCACCAGGGAGGCGTCCAGGAGGCATCCTAACCAGATGCCCGAGCCACCTCAACTGGCTCCTCTCGATGTGGAGAAGCAGCGGCTCTACTCCGAGTCCCTCCCGGATGACTGAGCTTCTCACCCTATCTCTAAGGGAGAGTCCAGACACCCTGCGGAGAAAACTCATTTCAGCCGCTTGTATCCGAGATCTTGTTCTTTCGGTCATAACCCAAAGCTCATGACCATAGATGAGGGTGGGAACGTAGATCGATCGGTAAATTGAGAGCTTTGCCTTTTGACTCAGCTCTCTCTTCACCACGACAGACCGGTACAGCGCCCGCTTCACTGCGGACGCTGCACCTATCCGCCTATCGATCTCACGCTCCAGTTTTCCCTCATTCGTGAACAAGATCCCGAGATACTTAAACTCCTCCACTTGGGGCAGGACCTCCTCCCCGACCCGGAGAGGGCATGCTACCCTTTTCCGGCTCAAGACCATGGCCTCGGATTTGGATTCTACTTTTATGAGAAAGTTTTATTGAGTCTCTTTGAACTTTCACCTTTCAACTTTCACCTTCATCTGTTGGTTTGGACTTTTGACTTGTAAGAAGGAACAAAATCTCAAGGATCAACAGGACGAGCAGCAGAACTGCTGGCATAGAACCTCACTGATCTACAGAACCTCACTGACCTACAGAACCTCACTGACCTACAGAACCTCACTGACCTACAGAACCTCACTGACCTACAGAACCTCACTGACCTACAGAACCTCACTGACCTACAGAACCTCACTGACCTACAGAACCTCACTGACCTACAGAACCTCACTGACCTACAGAACCTCACTGACCTACAGAACCTCACTGACCTACAGAACCTCACTGACCTACAGAACCTCACTGACCTACAGAACCTCACTGACCTACAGAACCTCACTGACCTACAGAACCTCACTGACCTACAGAACCTCACTGACCTACAGAACCTCACTGACCTACAGAACCTCACTGACCTACAGAACCTCACTGACCTACAGAACCTCACTGACCTACAGAACCTCACTGACCTACAGAACCTCACTGACCTACAGAACCTCACTGACCTACAGAACCTCACTGACCTACAGAACCTCACTGACCTACAGAACCTCACTGACCTACAGAACCTCACTGACCTACAGAACCTCACTGACCTACAGAACCTCACTGACCTACAGAACCTCACTGACCTACAGAACCTCACTGACCTACAGAACCTCACTGACCTACAGAACCTCACTGACCTACAGAACCTCACTGACCTACAGAACCTCACTGACCTACAGAACCTCACTGACCTACAGAACCTCACTGACCTACAGAACCTCACTGACCTACAGAACCTCACTGACCTACAGAACCTCACTGACCTACAGAACCTCACTGACCTACAGAACCTCACTGACCTACAGAACCTCACTGACCTACAGAACCTCACTGACCTACAGAACCTCACTGACCTACAGAACCTCACTGACCTACAGAACCTCACTGACCTACAGAACCTCACTGACCTACAGAACCTCACTGACCTACAGAACCTCACTGACCTACAGAACCTCACTGACCTACAGAACCTCACTGACCTACAGAACCTCACTGACCTACAGAACCTCACTGACCTACAGAACCTCACTGACCTACAGAACCTCACTGACCTACAGAACCTCACTGACCTACAGAACCTCACTGACCTACAGAACCTCACTGACCTACAGAACCTCACTGACCTACAGAACCTCACTGACCTACAGAACCTCACTGACCTACAGAACCTCACTGACCTACAGAACCTCACTGACCTACAGAACCTCACTGACCTACAGAACCTCACTGACCTACAGAACCTCACTGACCTACAGAACCTCACTGACCTACAGAACCTCACTGACCTACAGAACCTCACTGACCTACAGAACCTCACTGACCTACAGAACCTCACTGACCTACAGAACCTCACTGACCTACAGAACCTCACTGACCTACAGAACCTCACTGACCTACAGAACCTCACTGACCTACAGAACCTCACTGACCTACAGAACCTCACTGACCTACAGAACCTCACTGACCTACAGAACCTCACTGACCTACAGAACCTCACTGACCTACAGAACCTCACTGACCTACAGAACCTCACTGACCTACAGAACCTCACTGACCTACAGAACCTCACTGACCTACAGAACCTCACTGACCTACAGAACCTCACTGACCTACAGAACCTCACTGACCTACAGAACCTCACTGACCTACAGAACCTCACTGACCTACAGAACCTCACTGACCTACAGAACCTCACTGACCTACAGAACCTCACTGACCTACAGAACCTCACTGACCTACAGAACCTCACTGACCTACAGAACCTCACTGACCTACAGAACCTCACTGACCTACAGAACCTCACTGACCTACAGAACCTCACTGACCTACAGAACCTCACTGACCTACAGAACCTCACTGACCTACAGAACCTCACTGACCTACAGAACCTCACTGACCTACAGAACCTCACTGACCTACAGAACCTCACTGACCTACAGAACCTCACTGACCTACAGAACCTCACTGACCTACAGAACCTCACTGACCTACAGAACCTCACTGACCTACAGAACCTCACTGACCTACAGAACCTCACTGACCTACAGAACCTCACTGACCTACAGAACCTCACTGACCTACAGAACCTCACTGACCTACAGAACCTCACTGACCTACAGAACCTCACTGACCTACAGAACCTCACTGACCTACAGAACCTCACTGACCTACAGAACCTCACTGACCTACAGAACCTCACTGACCTACAGAACCTCACTGACCTACAGAACCTCACTGACCTACAGAACCTCACTGACCTACAGAACCTCACTGACCTACAGAACCTCACTGACCTACAGAACCTCACTGACCTACAGAACCTCACTGACCTACAGAACCTCACTGACCTACAGAACCTCACTGACCTACAGAACCTCACTGACCTACAGAACCTCACTGACCTACAGAACCTCACTGACCTACAGAACCTCACTGACCTACAGAACCTCACTGACCTACAGAACCTCACTGACCTACAGAACCTCACTGACCTACAGAACCTCACTGACCTACAGAACCTCACTGACCTACAGAACCTCACTGACCTACAGAACCTCACTGACCTACAGAACCTCACTGACCTACAGAACCTCACTGACCTACAGAACCTCACTGACCTACAGAACCTCACTGACCTACAGAACCTCACTGACCTACAGAACCTCACTGACCTACAGAACCTCACTGACCTACAGAACCTCACTGACCTACAGAACCTCACTGACCTACAGAACCTCACTGACCTACAGAACCTCACTGACCTACAGAACCTCACTGACCTACAGAACCTCACTGACCTACAGAACCTCACTGACCTACAGAACCTCACTGACCTACAGAACCTCACTGACCTACAGAACCTCACTGACCTACAGAACCTCACTGACCTACAGAACCTCACTGACCTACAGAACCTCACTGACCTACAGAACCTCACTGACCTACAGAACCTCACTGACCTACAGAACCTCACTGACCTACAGAACCTCACTGACCTACAGAACCTCACTGACCTACAGAACCTCACTGACCTACAGAACCTCACTGACCTACAGAACCTCACTGACCTACAGAACCTCACTGACCTACAGAACCTCACTGACCTACAGAACCTCACTGACCTACAGAACCTCACTGACCTACAGAACCTCACTGACCTACAGAACCTCACTGACCTACAGAACCTCACTGACCTACAGAACCTCACTGACCTACAGAACCTCACTGACCTACAGAACCTCACTGACCTACAGAACCTCACTGACCTACAGAACCTCACTGACCTACAGAACCTCACTGACCTACAGAACCTCACTGACCTACAGAACCTCACTGACCTACAGAACCTCACTGACCTACAGAACCTCACTGACCTACAGAACCTCACTGACCTACAGAACCTCACTGACCTACAGAACCTCACTGACCTACAGAACCTCACTGACCTACAGAACCTCACTGACCTACAGAACCTCACTGACCTACAGAACCTCACTGACCTACAGAACCTCACTGACCTACAGAACCTCACTGACCTACAGAACCTCACTGACCTACAGAACCTCACTGACCTACAGAACCTCACTGACCTACAGAACCTCACTGACCTACAGAACCTCACTGACCTACAGAACCTCACTGACCTACAGAACCTCACTGACCTACAGAACCTCACTGACCTACAGAACCTCACTGACCTACAGAACCTCACTGACCTACAGAACCTCACTGACCTACAGAACCTCACTGACCTACAGAACCTCACTGACCTACAGAACCTCACTGACCTACAGAACCTCACTGACCTACAGAACCTCACTGACCTACAGAACCTCACTGACCTACAGAACCTCACTGACCTACAGAACCTCACTGACCTACAGAACCTCACTGACCTACAGAACCTCACTGACCTACAGAACCTCACTGACCTACAGAACCTCACTGACCTACAGAACCTCACTGACCTACAGAACCTCACTGACCTACAGAACCTCACTGACCTACAGAACCTCACTGACCTACAGAACCTCACTGACCTACAGAACCTCACTGACCTACAGAACCTCACTGACCTACAGAACCTCACTGACCTACAGAACCTCACTGACCTACAGAACCTCACTGACCTACAGAACCTCACTGACCTACAGAACCTCACTGACCTACAGAACCTCACTGACCTACAGAACCTCACTGACCTACAGAACCTCACTGACCTACAGAACCTCACTGACCTACAGAACCTCACTGACCTACAGAACCTCACTGACCTACAGAACCTCACTGACCTACAGAACCTCACTGACCTACAGAACCTCACTGACCTACAGAACCTCACTGACCTACAGAACCTCACTGACCTACAGAACCTCACTGACCTACAGAACCTCACTGACCTACAGAACCTCACTGACCTACAGAACCTCACTGACCTACAGAACCTCACTGACCTACAGAACCTCACTGACCTACAGAACCTCACTGACCTACAGAACCTCACTGACCTACAGAACCTCACTGACCTACAGAACCTCACTGACCTACAGAACCTCACTGACCTACAGAACCTCACTGACCTACAGAACCTCACTGACCTACAGAACCTCACTGACCTACAGAACCTCACTGACCTACAGAACCTCACTGACCTACAGAACCTCACTGACCTACAGAACCTCACTGACCTACAGAACCTCACTGACCTACAGAACCTCACTGACCTACAGAACCTCACTGACCTACAGAACCTCACTGACCTACAGAACCTCACTGACCTACAGAACCTCACTGACCTACAGAACCTCACTGACCTACAGAACCTCACTGACCTACAGAACCTCACTGACCTACAGAACCTCACTGACCTACAGAACCTCACTGACCTACAGAACCTCACTGACCTACAGAACCTCACTGACCTACAGAACCTCACTGACCTACAGAACCTCACTGACCTACAGAACCTCACTGACCTACAGAACCTCACTGACCTACAGAACCTCACTGACCTACAGAACCTCACTGACCTACAGAACCTCACTGACCTACAGAACCTCACTGACCTACAGAACCTCACTGACCTACAGAACCTCACTGACCTACAGAACCTCACTGACCTACAGAACCTCACTGACCTACAGAACCTCACTGACCTACAGAACCTCACTGACCTACAGAACCTCACTGACCTACAGAACCTCACTGACCTACAGAACCTCACTGACCTACAGAACCTCACTGACCTACAGAACCTCACTGACCTACAGAACCTCACTGACCTACAGAACCTCACTGACCTACAGAACCTCACTGACCTACAGAACCTCACTGACCTACAGAACCTCACTGACCTACAGAACCTCACTGACCTACAGAACCTCACTGACCTACAGAACCTCACTGACCTACAGAACCTCACTGACCTACAGAACCTCACTGACCTACAGAACCTCACTGACCTACAGAACCTCACTGACCTACAGAACCTCACTGACCTACAGAACCTCACTGACCTACAGAACCTCACTGACCTACAGAACCTCACTGACCTACAGAACCTCACTGACCTACAGAACCTCACTGACCTACAGAACCTCACTGACCTACAGAACCTCACTGACCTACAGAACCTCACTGACCTACAGAACCTCACTGACCTACAGAACCTCACTGACCTACAGAACCTCACTGACCTACAGAACCTCACTGACCTACAGAACCTCACTGACCTACAGAACCTCACTGACCTACAGAACCTCACTGACCTACAGAACCTCACTGACCTACAGAACCTCACTGACCTACAGAACCTCACTGACCTACAGAACCTCACTGACCTACAGAACCTCACTGACCTACAGAACCTCACTGACCTACAGAACCTCACTGACCTACAGAACCTCACTGATCTACAGAACCTCACTGACCTACAGAACCTCACTGACCTACAGAACCTCACTGACCTACAGAACCTCACTGACCTACAGAACCTCACTGACCTACAGAACCTCACTGACCTACAGAACCTCACTGACCTACAGAACCTCACTGACCTACAGAACCTCACTGATCTACAGAACCTCACTGACCTACAGAACCTCACTGGCCTAAAGAACCTCACTGATCTAAAGAACCTCACTGATCTACAGAACCTCACTGACCTACAGAACCTCACTGACCTACAGAACCTCACTGACCTAAAGAACCTCACAGGCATAAAGAACCTCACTGACCTAAAGAACCTCACTGACCTACAGAACCTCACTGACCTACAGAACCTCACTGACCTACAGAACATCACTGATCTACAGAATATCAATGACCTACAGAACCTCACTGACCTACAGAACCTCACTGACCTACAGAACCTCACTGACCTACAGAACCTCACTGACCTACAGAACCTCACTGACCTACAGAACCTCACTGACCTACAGAACCTCACTGACCTACAGAACCTCACTGACCTACAGAACCTCACTGACCTACAGAACCTCACTGACCTACAGAACCTCACTGACCTACAGAACCTCACTGACCTACAGAACCTCACTGACCTACAGAACCTCACTGACCTACAGAACCTCACTGACCTACAGAACCTCACTGACCTACAGAACCTCACTGACCTACAGAACCTCACTGACCTACAGAACCTCACTGACCTACAGAACCTCACTGACCTACAGAACCTCACTGACCTACAGAACCTCACTGACCTACAGAACCTCACTGACCTACAGAACCTCACTGACCTACAGAACCTCACTGACCTACAGAACCTCACTGACCTACAGAACCTCACTGACCTACAGAACCTCACTGACCTACAGAACCTCACTGATCTACAGAACCTCACTGACCTACAGAACCTCACTGACCTACAGAACCTCACTGACCTACAGAACCTCACTGACCTACAGAACCTCACTGACCTAAAGAACCTCACTGACCTACAAGAACCTCACTGATCTACAGAACTTCACTGACCTACAGAACCTCACTGACTTAAAGAACCTCACTGACCTAAAGAACCTCACTGATCTACAACACCTCACTGATCTATAGAACCTCACTGACCTACAGAACCTCACTGGCCTAAAGAACCTCACTGACCTAAAGAACCTCACTGACCTAAAGAACCTCACTGACCTACAAAACCTCACTGATCTACAGAACCTCACTGATCTACAGAACCTCATCCATCCATCCATTTTCTTCTGCTTATCCGGGGTCGGGTCGCGGGGTAGCAGCCTAAGTAGGGAGGCCCAGACTTCCCTCTCCCCAGCCACTTGGAGCAGCTCCTCTGGGGGAATCCCAAGGCGTTCCCAGGCCAGCCGAGAAACATAGTCCCTCCAGCGTGTCCTGGGTCTTCCTCTGGGTCTCCTCCCGGTGGGACATGCCCGGAACACCTCACCAGGGAGGCGTCCAGGAGGCATCCTAACCAGATGCCCGAGCCACCTCAACTGGCTCCTCTCGATGTGGAGAAGCAGCGGCTCTACTCCGAGTCCCTCCCGGATGACTGAGCTTCTCACCCTATCTCTAAGGGAGAGTCCAGACACCCTGCGGAGAAAACTCATTTCAGCCGCTTGTATCCGAGATCTTGTTCTTTCGGTCACAACCCAAAGCTCATGACCATAGATGAGGGTGGGAACATAGATCGATCGGTAAATTGAGAGCTTTGCCTTTTGACTCAGCTCTCTCTTCACCACGACAGACCGGTACAGCGCCCGCTTCACTGCGGACGCTGCACCTATCCGCCTATCGATCTCACGCTCCAGTTTTCCCTCATTCGTGAACAAGACCCCAAGATACTTAAACTCCTCCACTTGGGGCAGGACCTCCTCCCCGACCTGGAGAAGGCATGCTACCCTTTTCCGGCTCAAGACCATGGCCTCGGATTTGGAGGAACTGATCCTCATCCCGGCCGCATCACATTCAGCTGCAAACCGCTCCAGCGAAAGCTGTAGATCACGATCTGATGAAGCCAATAGGACCATATCATCTGCAAAAAACAGAGAAGCGATTCTAAGGCCACCAAAACGGATCCTCTCAACACCTTGGCTGCGCCTAGAAATTCTGTCCATAAAAGTTATGAACAGAATCGGTGACAAAGGGCAACCTTGGCGGAGTCCAACTCTCACTGGAAACGAGCCTGACTTACTGCCGGCAATGCGGACCAAGCTCTGACACCGGTCGTACAGGGACCTAACAGCCCATATCAAAGGGCCTGGTACCCCATACTCCCGGAGTACCCCCCACAGAACCCCCCGAGGGACGCGGTCGAATGCCTTTTCCAAGTCCACAAAGCACATGTAAACTGGTTGGGCAAACTCCCACGCACCCTCCAGGACCCTGCTGAGGGTGTAGAGCTGGTCCAGTGTTCCACGACCAGGACGAAAACCACACTGCTCCTCCTGAATCCGAGGTTCGACTATCCGACGGACCCTCCTCTCCAGAACCCCTGAATAGACCTTACCAGGGAGGCTTAAGAGTGTGATCCCCCTATAGTTGGAACACACCCTACGGTCCCCCTTTTTGAATAGGGGAACCACCACCCCAGTCTGCCAATCCAAGGGAACTGCCCCCGATGTCCACGCGATATTGCAGAGTCGCGTAAGCCAACACAACCCCACAACATCCAGAGCCCTAAGGAACTCAGGACGAATCTCATCCACCCCCGGAGCCTTGCCACCGCGGAGCTTTTTAACCACCTCGGCGACCTCAGCACCAGAGATTGGAGAGCCCGACCCAAAGTCCCCAGGCTCCGCTTCCTCAGTGGAAGACGTGCCAGTAGGATTGAGGAGGTCTTCGAAGTATTCCGCCCACCGACTCACAACATCCCGAGTTGAGGTCAACAGCACGCCATCCCCACCATAAATGGTGTTGGTCGCGTACCGCTTTCCCCCCCCTGAGACGCCGGATGGTGGACCAGAATCGCCTCGAAGCCGTACGGAAGTCATTCTCCATGGCCTCTCCGAACTCCTCCC
>JBBPBX010010151.1:47204-58491 GCA_038048925.1 Garcialebias charrua | reverse complement strand
ACCCACACCCCACTGAACATAAGAGGATCTGCAGTGGAAGTGGTCTCCAGCTACAAATACTTGGGTGTACACATGAATGATAACCTCAGCTGGAGCAACAACACCACCAGCCTGATCAAGAAAGGTCATCAGAGACTCTACTTCCTCAGACGGCTGAGACGAGCTGGTCTGAGCAGCCCAGTCCTCACCTCCTTCTACAGGTGTGCAGTGGAGAGCATCCTGTGCTCCAGCATCAACGTGTGGCATGGAGGCTGCACAGTTGGAGAGAAAAGCTCTACAGAGAGTGGTGAAGGCTGCACAGAAGTCTGTTGGAGTCAGTCTCCCCACCATCACAGACATCTACACCTCCAGATGCAGGAAGAGAGCCACCTGCATCATGAAGGACCCCACTCACCCAGCACACACTTTTTGCCCCACTCCCCTTAAGGCCGAGATACACTTGAGCGTTCTCACGATACGCCTATACGCAACGTACGTACGTCAAGGCAAAAGCGTAGCCCCGCGTAGCCCCTCAGGGCACATACGCGCAAAGCTTTTTTTTTACGTCCGCGTGCGCGATGCGCGGTGTCTGACCATAAACTTCCCCGGCGCCGGACTGTTTTGTATGTTACACAAATGAAATAAATTCCCCTTCTTTATCGCTGATCGGGCCTTTTCTTTTGTTTTTTTGCCTAAAGTCAAGTAACCGCTTCTTCCTCCGTTCACTCGATGAATGAAATGAATGAATTCAGGTCCTACCTGGGTGCGCGATGTTTTAAATATCCCTGGTGGGCTGTGTGCTGCAGGAAAAGCACTCCCTGTTATTATTTTTATTTCTGAGAGAACTTTTTATAACATATATAGTAGAAACACCGTATCAGAACACCGCCGCGGTCTTCAGCAAGCTACATGAGCTGACTGAGAAAGCTGTCTGTCAATCTAAAAAAGCTAAGTCTGGTCCTCTGGACATTGAAGGAAAATACACACGCTTAGATGATCTATGTGGTAATCTCAGTCTGAACAAATATGCACCTGCTATATAATCAATAAATAGGTGTTCTATAATCAAAGTATGTCCAGCTGTTTTACAAATGTTTATGCCATTACGTGTTTCACAAATGCTTATGCAATTAACAAAGGTTTATGCAATTAAACAACTTAGAATGCACATTTTGAGATCCAGCAAATAAAGGGTTAACATGCTTGGGAGAGAGGCACTTTTGGCTTTGCTCTGGGACTCACAGACTTTCAGAACATACACTCGACTACAGTCACTTACAAAACAAACACACACACAATTGAGAACTGGCATTAATTCACATTAGAGATAGAAGACACTAAACACATGAGAATAATACACTAACACATGAGTCTGATACCTTAAAAAACCTCTCAGACATGCAGAACAAAAGAGCTGGGTGAGGGACTTCTGACATAAATCTCCAAGGCCATAAACAGGGAGCTGCAGAGACTCGGTATCAGGCCGTGAGCCAATCAGAGACCAGAAAAAGCCAAAGGCTGCAGGATATACTCCCAAAAGAGCAAGAGAGCGTCAGCATTCTTTTGACCAGCTCGGCGCAACAGGTCTGGGTAACAAATGCTCACATTTCCTTGTGCACAAGAAATTGTTAAGAATGCTCAAATTCTGTTTAACTTGTTAAACCTGTGTCTTAATCAATAAATCCTATTTTTTTAAGAGCCGCCTGGTCATTTCAGAACACGTCTTTAACTGAAATTCCTTCAGTTTTGGTGACGACCCGACGTGATGGCTCAGGCGGACTTCTGAAAAAGACGAGGAGCTTCGTGGACCGAGGAGTGCAGGGGCCCAAAAAACAACAACAAGAAGGTGAGTTGCCACCGTATTTAATACACAACAACGATTTGACCCAGAAACCAAATTTACTGCACTTTCAGGTCTCACGATTCTCTCGTGATAAAGAGAGCTTGAGAACGGTAAATAAAACTATTAATTTAGTTTATAAGAGGTTTTCCTCAGACACAGGTTTCAGCTTAAACAGAAGCGCGCAGGCTCGGTTCGGGATCAAGGGGGGGGGGCGAAGGCCGCTCCCCGCCTGGTGCGGCCGAGGAGCACACGTTCGTTTAAATAAATCACGGGTCAAGCGAACGTCGAAGTTTTTATTACTTACTGTTTGAGGATAAGCGTTTCCATTCAAGCTGTGAGTAGCCGCTGCCGACGGGCTTGTTTCACTCCAGCTGACTCGTGCTGGTAGTGGGTAGTCCGGTCCAGGTGTCTTGTTTCACGGTCTTGTTTGGAAAGCGCTTCCGGTGCGTTTGATCAGCTGAGTAGCCGGCAGAGGTCGTTCGACTTGTTTCGCGTCCGCAAACGCGAGTAGAAGAGCGACTGGCCGCTTGTTTCGGGGGTCATACGTATAACCGAAGTCTGACGGCGAATAGAGGTCGTCAGAAGTTCACGACGAGGTGAACACTTCCAGTGGGCCTTGCGTTAACCTTGCGGAGTTAACGCAGTGGAATCGCCCTGGAAGCGAGGTCTGTAAAAAGAGAGAAAAAGCAACCCCAGAAGAGGTTGAGGAGAAAAAGCAACCCAGAGAGGGTGCCTATGGAAGCATATTAATGCCACTTCGGAAAAAAAATATTTTGCGTCGCATTGCTTCCAGATTAAGTGTAAATCGTGGTTTTAGGGCCTGAGATCTCAATTAGATTTAAATTAGGTGTTTTAGATGTTTTTAAATGTTTGTTTTGTTACATGTTTGTGTCGACTCAGGTGTGTGGGGTTTTAAAACAGATTTTTTTTTTGAATGAATGAGGGTAACTGAGTGGTGTTGCCATAATTTTCAGCCAGAGGGAGCTGTTGACTAACATAGTAAAAAGCCTGAAGACAGAGGTTGGACCTCAGACGCTCTCAGACTCTTTTACTGCGTTTTTTCAAGAGAACTCAACGCTTGGGAGAAACGAGTGGAAAATAATGCTTTCTGAGTGAGTGTTTGAGAAGAGAATTATGGCGCACATTAAGCAAAGAGGTTCAGTTCATGTTATCAGACTCGGAGTAAGAAGAGTCTGACATTGCTTCTGCAAGGTGAAGTTGAGAGGAACTGGATGTTTTTCTAGCAGTCGCATCGTATGTTGAGAAAACACGGAATATATTTGGATGTAATGCAAAATATATGGGTAGTACAAAAAGTATTACCGGTATACTGCATTGAATACAATTATTGACTATTTAAACTTTTATGATAAGCTTGTTAATTTGAATTAACAACCATAATCAGATCAAAATTAAGATTAGACATTTTTGGATAACAAGTCTTAAACAAAAATAAGCAGGAACTGGGACACAGAAAACAGCTTAATTCAAAAGAGAAGTCAGGCAGCAAGACCCAGGATAAAGAGCAGTCAAACATCGCCACCTACAGGAGGTTGAAACGAGGTGCAGCATCTCAAAACTCAGCAGGAGAAAGGTGAAGTGAGATGAAGCCGTTATTTAGAGATCAACCACAGAGCAAGAGCTTATTTGGAAACTTTAAGAGGTTTATTTAGAAATCAGCCACAAAGCAAGAAGCTTATTTGGAAACTATAAGGAGTCAACAATTCATCAAATAGACACAAGACTTCTAGAGAGAAGTGAGACAATCTTTGAGGCTAAGGGAATTTTATATTTGGCATAAAAATTTTTGTTTTGGAAAATATTTGGTGCTTGCCTTTAAATGAGAGTGAAAACACATTGTGCAGACCAGACCCGGCGAAATGTGTCTTGTGGGAGACAAATGCCAAATGATAGCTTTTGAATTTCGGTTTAACAATGTAGGGGTCGGATTTATTTGTTTTTCTTTCACAGCCTGACAGCATAAACCTGGTGGGAAAAGGGGCAACAGAGAAGCAGACTTCTTTATTACCACACACATAATGTAATTTGTCATGAGCTAAATTTAACCAAAAGAAATGAAGCATCTTACGTTTGTTACCACGACATCATGGTTAGCGCGTAGGACTCGATTACGATTTAAAGCGAAAAGCAGACATTACTCTGGTTCATTGTGACTCTCCGTGTAAACAGCTGCCAGTCAGTGGGAGGAAGACAGACCTCTCACTCACCACATGGACAAAGTCAGTCAAAAAACACCAAAAGCGGAGCACTGTCAGCATGAACTTCCTCAGTATAGTTCAAGGCGAAGACCTGAACTAAAAGAACTGTCGCTATGGACTTTTTCAGACAAACCGAGGTCCAAGGCATCAAACAAAATCAGGGCATGGGGCACCCTGAGATACCACCGAACAAAGTGGCGTGTCACTGACGCTGACATGAGCTGCACAGTGGACAGACTCACACGACAAGAGCAAGCAAAACAGCTGTCTAGAGTCACCCTTGCCAGCGACCGGTTGTGGTGTTAGCCTGCTTTGAATCACGATTGAGTCTGGCGTAGACCTGCATCTCGTGGTCCAAACGTAATAGATATTACTAATGACACACATAAGGGGGGCACGTCACACAATTATTGGGTTAAGACTGGTTTGTGGGGTCTGCCTATCTGCTTCTCCCGGTCCCAGGGGGGCTCTGAAACAAAAATGACGAGGCTCTCATCCAGAGGCCTACAGAAAATGAGTGAGTGAATATTTTCACAGGTAAAATTGGTGTCATCTCAATGGCTAATATTAGGTTAAAGGTTAAATATTTAATGGCATTTCTCCTCAGGGGGAGACATTAGCAGGTGTCTGGTGAGCACAATGGGGTTAAGAAGTTATAAACAGGTGCTCAGAGGTGAGGGGAGCACCGGAACAAATACAGGAAAATTTCAGCGGCAATCGGTGACGAAAGTTGGTTCTATAGCTGGAGAACGGAGCTTTGAGGGCATTAGTTTGGCAGAAGGCGAGGCTCTGTGTGAACTTTTGAGGCCAGCACAAACTAAGCTCACTCAGAGGACGAGAGAGGGTCGTGAGCAACTCAGGGAGACGAGTGAGGCAGACAGGAACAATGACACCACTTCTTAACATCACTAATACGAAGAGACCTACTAAACAACAAAAAGTGACCGGTTGGCTGATTTGGAAGCAGAAGAAACCTCAGGAAGCATAAATTGGAACTACAATGGAGAAAGCCAGTGGCGGCTCCTGAAGAGAGTCCCTGAAAACAGGACCAGGGAGCTGAAGGGGAGCAGGATGGACTGGACTCATCCAGAAGACGGAGAAAGAAGAGGAATTTGAAGGACATGCGGAAATTCGCGCAGGTGCACGAGCATCAGTTGAAGGGAAATTCCTTCAGCTGATGGCATGCACACATTTAAATTATCTGATCAGATCAATTGTGCACGTATGCGCCGTGCTGTCATTGCGTGGGGGACAAGGGGCTCGCGCGAGTAAAGAAAATTTCAGATCCGGAAGGACACCAGGTCATGAGATAATAATCGGTTGTATACACAGGCTGTAACGGTACAAGGTGTCCGAAATTCATGGTTGACGTGCCACATTCACTGGCTGACCAGCGGTACAACTAAAACATAAGAGGAGATGAGAAAACGGTTAAAAATTTTTAATCAATTGTTACAGTCCAAGACATTTTTACTTTCTTTCTACAAAACTCATATCGGATGACTGTATACATTTTAAGGAAAAATGCAGATCCTTTGAAAAATAAGAATAATTTAGGCCTCAAATATCTTAGCCCGTTTTTGGAAAATTTGGCTGAAATCTGTGCACAGACTAAAATTTAATTAACTTGGGGCTTTAAGACTGAAGACGTCTGTAAATAGGGGTTGTGGGTTGTTCTAATGACATGTAAAATGTACTTTGTGAGACTTATGGTGGTTTGTCCAGCTTCCTTCTCCAGAACGGTGAATCCATCGCACCGCAGGCGACAAAAGCCTGATCGAGGGCGGGAGGCCCACTGTCATCCTAGGGGCTTCTCAGAGTCTTTACGGGAGAGCGTCACCAAGTGAGCGAGCACATCTGGGCTGCTGAATCGCACATCATCATCAGCGACATCATCAGCGCGCCAGAGAGGGAACAGCACAGCCAGAGTGGTCCGGAGGGAGAACCCCAAAGGTCATCACGAAAGGTCGAGGCGGCTCTGACGGGGCTTCAGAGCTGAGGGCTCCGGAGCAGCATCTGCAGCGAGCAGGTCCACACATAAAGTCGGGTATCCTGCTGCTTCATCTGAGAGGGCGTGATCGAGAAGGTGTGGGGGTCGTTGGCCGCTTCGCTTCACTTCCCCTTCTGTTAAGTCATCAGTCCAGGAGGTGCTCTGGGTCGAGTGGGAGAAGAGGCATTCTGCGCACACCTGTCTTCTCGCTGTGTGAAGTCATCTTGAGGGGCATCTTTGTGCTTGTTTTTGTGAGGACACCAGAACGGTAGGGAAACAGTTCCCCCTGGTGCCAGGCCTGCTCTATTGCCTTGAGAGGGAAGATCCAGTTGCCTGAGCAGCTTAAAACGGCAGAGCACATCAAGAAGGCCGAAGAGGAGGGAAGCCTGCCACCCTTTTGGGTCGGGGCATCTTGCACGCCAGGGGATCGGGGTAATGAACACAGCCCACCTGGCTTAATTATAGCAATTTGCAGCCCAGAATTGAGAAGGTGGCGGCGAATCAACGTCCTCGTGGCTTCTGAAGAGTGCCGTGGTCAACAAAGATCTGAGGAGAACAGGAAGCAGAGTTTAAAAAAAAAAAAAAAACTAAGACATAATTAATATAGCTTAACTGGAAAAGTAGTTGAAATATTGCAAGTGTATGTGTTTGGTGTTTTTAAACCATCAAGGGTTAGTTAATTCACTAATATTATAGGAGTTTCACTTTAAAAATCACTCTTAAAGCACACAGTAAAGGTTAAAGATTAAATTGCATACATAGGCTTTAATGAGTGTTACATTCTAGACTTTATTGCATTCAGCCTAGCTGCCAAACATTAGCTGTTCTCTAAACAACTACACATAATCAATTAGTTAGTATTGCCTTAAATAGCTCGTATTTTGATCAATTAGTTAGTATTTCCGTAATTAGCTCGTATTTTCTTCAGATTAGAGGCCAGTACATCTACTCATATTGCTTAAGCACACATACATGATTTTTAAGGGTTTGGAGTTACATTTCTCGATTTTACAGCTAAAAAATAAAGGAGAATTAAGGTTCTAAAATCTTCCACAATTTTGGTTTAAACTGGTTGGGAGTGAGATGTATTCCTTTTGAATCTGTGTTCCTTACAGGTCCGGATCCAGCACCTGTGTCTGAAAAAAAAAAAAAAAGAAGATTTTGTTAACTGTGCATGTTTTGGAAATTTCATCTCTGGTTTCATTGTATGTGTCTTGCTTTTCAGGTTTGTTGCTTTCACTGTACAGGGGGTCATTTTACTTGTGTTTTGTAGGGTACCGTCACATTCAGGGGTGCACTGTGTTGGCGTGGTGCTGGGTTCCTGGCGTGAATCCATCATGGCCGATGGGCATCACAGGCTGTTTGTGATAGGAGGTGGGATCTCTGGAACTGTGGTCTCCATCATTTTGTTGTTGGAATATTTCTGTGTGATACCAGGTCGTCCGAGTTGTCACCATCCCGTACCCCAGCAGAGGGACAAGAGGGATGCCCTCATGCAGGAGGCGTGGCCACAGGTGCGGGATGCTGGTCTTCTGTCGAGGAATTTCTCTGAAGTCTTTCAGAGAAATTCGTGGTATACATACGCACAGTTCCTGGCCAAAAACCGTCACACGTCTGAATCTTATATCTGTACCCCAATCCCGGTTACAGAATCACAGCTCCCGCTGCGGATCAAACCTCTTGACCGGTTGTTGTCATTCTGTGTTCTGCAGATTAGCTCCAGAGGATTCTTCAGGGAGCACCTGCAATGTCAGCCTAAAAGATGCAAGCTGAGCACATTATCACAGCCGATGGTGTTAGCTCAGTTTGTGGAGTGGCCATCCAGTGGACAGTTCCCTGTCTGTGTGCGGCGGGTCCATCATCAGGACTCGTACCAGGCGGTGGTGGGATCACTTCCTGAAGGGAAGTGTCGAGCACTATACCACCCAGGGAGGGAATTCATGGGTGTGCCTGGCAGTAATGGCTCGTATCCGGTCGAGGCTTTGGGCTGGCTGTGTGGGCATCAGGTGCTGCTGACATTACCCGCGAACTGGACGGGGTGCTGTGCACCTGTTGCGGTTACAGACGAGTCGTACCTGGTGTCGTTGAGCAACGGTTCTCATTATGTGGGGAGGTCGAAGACTTCTGATGTCAGTCAGCACGAGTCTTCTTGGGGTTCAGAGATCCCAGTGGAATGGAAGCGTGGCTTCTTCCCGGGGTCAAAGGTCGGAGATCACCTGTTGCGTGTGGAAGCTTTAGACTACCACTTTGGGATGTTCCTGTATGAGTCTGTGCGGGCGTTAGAGGCCACCTCTGCGGAGTCGTGGGCCCTGCGTGTGGCGTCTTTGCATCATAAATTGCTGTTGGATTTGTTTAAGGCATCTGTTAATGGAGTGTGTGTGATGATTAATAATGGCACCTGCTGTACCTTTATACCTGATGCGTCTGTTTCAGATCCGCAGGTCAGGGTGACAGCGGCCCTGCGCCATCTCCGAGAGCTTCAGGAGCCTCAAACGGAGGAAGCGCATACGGGGATGTGGCATGATCTGTCGTGGTTCACGAGAGGATCATGGCATCAGGTGCTAGTAAAGCTTTTGGCCTTGCCACTAGCTATTTTGGTTCTGTTCTGCGCATTTATGGGGTGTCTGTCACCTTGTGCACGGGCAAAAATCTCGAGGATGATTGCTTCCAGGGAAATGGAGGATTTTGGGACGGCGTTTCCCTTGGTGCTGGTGGGGTCCACACCGTCGCCTGCTGCACAAACTCACCTGTATTTGGCAGAGAACAGATACCTGTAGTGGCGGGGAGTGTTTGGTTAGGGAATAGAGAAGTGTTGTTTTTGTCCTAATCACATTAATATTTTGATGAGCTTGCTGTTATTTGGGGGTTTCATGTTTCATTTTGTTTTTCGGGTTTAATGATGGAGTCAGTTTGGGGTTAATCGGGATGGTTGGTTCTGGGGTCAGATTGAGGTCAGACGCAGTTCGCTGCTGGGTGAAGGAGCTCTCAGGTATTAGGCTGAGTCCAGATGCCTGTAGAGTGGATGGGAAGCTCGGAGGTGGACCCAAGCTGGGGAGTTGGAGTGTAGAAGGAAACTGCATTTATCATTTTAGGCTTGGTTAGAATAGGCCACTTAGGCTTTCAACGGATGATTATTGTTTTTGCTTTTAGATGATGATTAGCTTTGGAGTCAGATGGAGGTTAGGAGGAGAGTTAGTTGATTTTGATGGTTTGTTTGCTTTGCTTTGGTTTTTGTTGTGGGTGATTTTGGGATGGATCACTGTTATTCATGTTATTATGATTAAATCTCTATTGTTCACGCAGGATCAGACCTATGCTATATGTGTTTTATTCACTGCTGTGTTGCATGCCGTCACAGCGGTTCAGCCTCGGTTCGGAGCTAGATGGAGGAGCTCTCAGGTTTCTGGCTACGTCCAGGTGCCTGTGGAGTTACGAGATGGACTCCGGGTGGGGGGAGCCGTTGGACGGATGATTGTGCTTGTCCTCGTATGATCTGGTGGTTTGTGATTATTGTTTGGATGTTGGGGTGATGTTGATGATTGAGATTTACTTATGGAGTCAGATGGTGGTTGCGTGGAGTTGGTTGATTTTTTGTTTTGGGGGTGTTTTGGTTTGGTGTGTGTTGTATTTTTCCTGTGGTGCTGAGGTGGGGGTCCTCTTCTGGGGATCCGGCTGGTGGCGTGTAGGTTGTTTTGACCTATTAAGACATAGGTCAAGAGAGGGAGATGAAGGAAAATACACACGCTTAGATGATCTATGTGGTAATCTCAGTCTGAACAAATATGCACCTGCTATATAATCAATAAATAGGTGTTCTATAATCAAAGTATGTCCAGCTGTTTTACAAATGTTTATGCCATTACGTGTTTCACAAATGCTTATGCAATTAACAAAGGTTTATGCAATTAAACAACTTAGAATGCACATTTTGAGATCCAGCAAATAAAGGGTTAACATGCTTGGGAGAGAGGCACTTTTGGCTTTGCTCTGGGACTCACAGACTTTCAGAACATACACTCGACTACAGTCACTTACAAAACAAACACACACACAATTGAGAACTGGCATTAATTCACATTAGAGATAGAAGACACTAAACACATGAGAATAATACACTAACACATGAGTCTGATACCTTAAAAAACCTCTCAGACATGCAGAACAAAAGAGCTGGGTGAGGGACTTCTGACATAAATCTCCAAGGCCATAAACAGGGAGCTGCAGAGACTCGGTATCAGGCCGTGAGCCAATCAGAGACCAGAAAAAGCCAAAGGCTGCAGGATATACTCCCAAAAGAGCAAGAGAGCGTCAGCATTCTTTTGACCAGCTCGGCGCAACAGGTCTGGGTAACAAATGCTCACATTTCCTTGTGCACAAGAAATTGTTAAGAATGCTCAAATTCTGTTTAACTTGTTAAACCTGTGTCTTAATCAATAAATCCTATTTTTTAAGAGCCGCCTGGTCATTTCAGAACACGTCTTTAACTGAAATTCCTTCAACATTCAAAAAACAAAAAAACAAAACAAAGCAAAAAATTGTAGAAACGTTTCGTCTTTCGTCCGAAAGACTTCCTCAGTCTGAGGTGCTGGGTTCAGCTCAGTCTTATAAATAGCACCCTCTCACAGTGTTACACAACCAGTTGGCTGATGACAGCCTGAAACCAGCTGCTCACATGATCAAGGAGGACCATCAGCCTAACAATGGATCGTTAGCACCCTGATGGTTGTTTGCTATTCACAGAGGGCTGAGTGATACCAGCAATCACAGCATTGTAGGAGGGGGACAGTTGAACTCGGAGGCCTCCACCCCTGTTTAATGATGGGCGGTTTCTTTTCACAAAGATGGCCTCCTTTACTCCTCAAGAAACCGCCCATCATTAAACAGGGGTGGAGGCCTCCGAGTTCAACTGTCCCCCTCCTACAATGCTGTGATTGCTGGTATCACTCAGCCCTCTGTGAATAGCAAACAACCATCAGGGTGCTAACGATCCATTGTTAGGCTGATGGTCCTCCTTGATCATGTGAGCAGCTGGTTTCAGGCTGTCATCAGCCAACTGGTTGTGTAACACTGTGAGAGGGTGCTATTTATAAGACTGAGCTGAACCCAGCACCTCAGACTGAGGAAGTCTTTCGGACGAAAGACGAAACGTTTCTACAATTTTTTGCTTTGTTTTGTTTTTTTGTTTTTTGAATGTCCAGAGGACCAGACTTAGCTTTTTTAGATTTTTCTACCTGGATTATTGAGCATGCATCAGGG
>JBBPBX010010151.1:22603-41510 GCA_038048925.1 Garcialebias charrua | reverse complement strand
CAGAAACTCCAAACAGTTTTTGAGAAAACTTGCAGAAAGAGAATGCAGATTGTCACCTGACCCCGAGGCAAGGCAGCTCTAAATATAATAAAGAGAAGACAAGAGACGAAGGCGAGGCGACACAATGTGGGAATGTGTTTTCTCTGCTGGTGTCGTCTGGCAGATCTGGGATGATTGAGTGCTGATGCCTGCCTGGGCCGCCTCGCACAGGCTCGCCTACCCCACCTCTCAGCTTGTACATGCATGCACACACACAGCCTCGTGATACGCACACACTCACACACACTTCAATTCTCTTGTTGTCAAAAAGACACAAACAACAAGGTGCAATACCTGTCGTCACCTCGGTATTTCTTCATCTATAGATTAGGTCGAGGGAAAAAAAATTATGTTTTGTTGGTTTGTGCGTGTGTTTGTTTGTTTGTGTCTGTGTGTTGTTGATGTTTTTTTCCACAGTGTGTGTGTGTTTTAATTATGACAGGCTTTGCTGAACTGGGCCAATATGTGTAATAGACTGAAATTAGCATAATCTCTTTTGAACAAACCTCAGCAAAAAAAAAAAAAAGCAATGCATGTTCCCTTTCAGTTTGGTCTCTCGGTGCAACATACTTGCTATGGGAATTGCACCCCCGCGCGATTACCTGAAGGAATACATTCACGCCTTTTACGGCAGGGGGCGTCACCCCGCGCCAGAGGTACCGCCTTTTAGGTACTTAAGCGACTGACGCCCCTCCAACTGTCTCTTTTTTGCCCTTCACCTCGCAAAACCTGAACTACCTCTCTTCGCGGGACTTCTCTGCTGCTCCATCGCTCAACCTGAGGTGAGCTCGCTCCCTGCACAGAGCGCACAGAGAATTTTTCCCTGCGTACTGCTGGACTAGCGAAAGCTAGTCCAGCACATTTCTATAACCTCAAAGTTTTTTCTTCTCCTCTCTCTACAGGTTGCTTCGCTCGACGGCGTTATAACTACGCCACAACTGCTACCCCGGCTAATATCCTAGCGGCTAGCCAGCGAAAGCGACACGACGGAGGAGACACGTGAACAAAGAAGAAAAAGGATTCTGGAAGGACTTGCTCGCCTTATCTCGGACATGCCTCCGGAAAAAGGAAAGCGAAAGTCAAAACTTCAAAAGAAAACCAGCGGGACGGCGAGCCCAACCTCGCGCACCTGTCCCACTGTGGATTTGCCCTCACAGCGACGGACACCCATGAGGCCTGTCCAGTCTGCCTGGGTATATTTCATGCAAGACAAGCTCTGGATGCACCCGATTCTTGCCCACACTGCAGCCAGATGCTGGATGCGGTGCTGCGGCATCGGGTGGACCTCGTGGCTAACCCCGGCTTTACACTGCACGCGGCTCCGCCCCGCTCCGGTCCGCAGGTCGCAGCTGAGCGAGTCCAATTCCCACTGCCTCCGCTCCGCTCAGGTCCACCTGGATGCGCCGCTCCGAGACACGTGCGAGATCGCGCGATAAATCAAGTGAAGTCAGAACAAAACAATTCATTCGGTGGAAGAAGGAGAACAACTGTAGAGAGACTGCTGCCTTGATCTTCTCTCGTAAATAAGCTACATGGTTTGAGCAACAGGAAGTGATGTTTACATTTCAGAATAAAATACGTTTTTATTTATTTATTTCTTGTATTGCGTTTGTAGGCGTAGTCATAGTCATAAATATAATAGTTTAGTCATAGAATAGTCATAAATGATAGTTTGACAGCATTTTTGTACAAATAAATCCGTATAGAGCTAGGATTAGTCCGCCCGTGGTGATTTTATTTTGTAAATACGGAAGTTGTGCTCGTTCCTTTTCCTGTTGGTGCGACGTAATCTTCAAAAGTTGACTCCGGCACAGCTCCGTCATCCGGCAGAAATAGAAAATTTTCTAATTTTGACGGACTGCCGTCCGCTCTCCGCAGCTCGCCGCCGCCGTGCGGAGCCAGTGTAAATTCTGTCATTGATTATAATGGGTGCGTATTTGCTGCGGAGGTCGGACCGGAGCGGGGCGGAGCCGTAACGCATGTGGTGTAATTCCGGGGTAAGGCCATGGGAAGCTCAGCTGGTCCACAGGACCCAGACACTACGGAGACTCTCACTCCGACCCCGGAGCTCGAACACATGGCTCTACACGACAGCACGCGCGTCGAATGGGGCGACAGCCCTGACCCGCTTGCTCCCATGGTGGACCTAACGGTCGAGTTCGACACCAGAGGCATGATGAATGAAGACGAGATCTCCATCTCAGCCTCGGGCGAATTTTCGGCGGAGGAACCAGAACTTGAAATCGAGGATCCGGGAGAGGACCTCTCCAGGACCCCGGTACCTGTGCTCCCCGAAACGGACTTCTCCATCCCTGCCCTGTTCGACCTGTGTCACAGAGCAGCAGACGCGCTCAACATTCCCTGGCCGGAGCCTCCGCCTCGCCAACAGGTCACGAGGCTGGCGGGGAACTATTTTTATTCAAAACAGCAGGCAGCAACGAGGCAAAGGATGCCCGTGTTCCCAGACTTCCTCACGGAACTAACCCGCACCTGGTCTCAACCACGAGCGCCCATGCTCCTTCCTCTCTCACAATTCCTCGACGTGGAAGGCATGGATCAGGTGGGAATAGCCAACGCGCCTCAGATTGAGGACACACTGGCGTCCCACCTAGCTCCCAAGTCATCAGGAACAAAACCGACTCTCCCCAGCAAAGCTTGCAGAGCCTCAGCGTCGCTTCTCGAGAAGTGCTACAGAGCTCAAGGACTTGCGGCGCACGCGATGAACGCGTCCGCGATGATGCAGGCTTACCTCGCGGAAAAACTCCAACAACTGCAGGTAACCTCGGATAAGCAAGCTGCTGCCGACTTACTGGATGAAGCCCGCAGAGCAACAGATTTCGTTCTCCGTATGATGGGCACAGCTGCTGTCGCTCAGGGCAGAGGTATGGCGGAAGTGGTCATCGCGATCCGCCACCTGTGGATGACGCTGACGGATTTACCGGAGGGACAAAAGGTGCCTTTTCTCCACCACTCGATAGAAGCGGAGGGACTTTTTGGTCAGACTTTGGAGCGAATCCAGACCAAGCTGGACCAAAGGCGCAGGCAGGCTGAAGCTCTCAGGGTGGGCATTCCTCGTCGGAGTTTCGCCCCCCCCCCAGAGAGCCTGCTGGAGGCAGACCTGCACAGCCGCGGCACCGCTCGACGACGCGTGCGCCACCGCAGAAGCGGACAGCATACGAGGAGGAACCTCGGCAGAGACCCCCGCCGAGCCAACCTCGCTCCGAGCACGCATGGAACAAAAACAGGTTTGTCCCACGCCAAGCGAGCAGGCATAGGGCCTCCTCGGCGAGCCGGGACACTCGTCAAAAACGTGCCTGATGATCCAGGCTCACGTTTACATTTTATACGACCTCCCGCCCACGCGGTAACGGGAATGTTCGCACCTTGTTCAGACTTTATTTGTAGCAAAGTACAAATGGCTGATAATTCTGTTGCATGCACAAACCATGCTCTCCCTGCTGTGAGTGACATTAAATCATGTATGTCGTTGCACATAAGCACGAATAAAACTCATAAAACAGCACATCCCTGTTTTATTGACGATCAAAAAAAAAAAAACACACCAACACAAATAATGTCAACAGTACGGGCCTCCCTGGCCTGTCAGCCGTCATAAAGGGGGGGGGCACATCCCCCTCCCTCACGGCTCATGGGGTGTCAGTCTTTTCAATAAGCCCCAGCAGGGTGCCTCAGGACCTGTCTCCAGTGGACAGACCCAGAGGCGTCTGCGAACAGACCCTCCACCTTTCGCAAAGACAGGTGGGAGAGGGCACGTGTTCCAGCCCCCGCTCCATGGTGAGCATGGGACCGGCTAATACACTAACCAGACGAACACATGACATGTTCGCACCACAGGAGAGCACGTCAGATGCCCCAAGGCAGACACAAATTTCACACTCTCAAGACAGTAACGTGATCACAGCCACCAGGTGTGTTTACATGGACATAAGTAATCAGATCAAACGGCCGATCGGATCAAAAGTGTGTCATGTAAACACCCCGTTTGGATCAATTTTTGTGTATTCGGCGTGATCCGACCTAATTTGTGATCAGATCGAAACAGGTGGTTTACACCGATCCGTTACCCGTTCGGTGTGCATGTAAACACTTGATCTGTTCCGTTTATCAAACTGTCCTGACTGCGCATGTGCGCTGCGCACCCCCCCCCCACCCCACCCCTCGTGTTTCCTTCTCCGCCTGGCTAGTGGGTAGATGCTAACGCATGGTGGGGAAGCAAAACTGGTCGGTGAGCGATGCAACATTTCTAATGGAAACATTAAAATAGCTCAAAACTATCGAACGCCTTGACCGAACGTGTAGGAACACGGAGTTATTTAAACAAGTACATGAAAAGCTGGAAGAAGCTGGAGATCGCTGGAAGTGCTTGAAAGCTAAGTGCTACAAAGCTAAAAACAACAATGGGAGAAGTGGCTCTGACCCCACCACTTTTTCATTTTACGTGTTGATGGACGAACTGATGAGAGATCTGCCACCACTTGCCATCACAGCAGGCAGCGGTGTGGATCTTATGAGGAGAGGAATCGGAGGACTTTTTCATTCATTCATTCAACCTTTATTTAGTCAGGTAAATCTTATTGAGCCTCATAGGCTCATTTACAATCAATCAATCAATCAATCAATCAATCAATCACCTTTATTTAACCAGGTAGAGCCCATTGAGATCGAGATCTCTTTTACAAGGGTGACCTGGTCAAGTGGTCAGCAGCACACGTCACATTGGCAATAGGCATTTGCACTTATCAAAAAGAAAATAAAGAAAACTACAATCACAGTAAACAGATGTTGACAGTTCAAAACCAACAGGATATGACAGATTTCTATATACATTATATACAAAACAAGCAGACAAAAAAAACCAACAATGACATGTATATTGGATAAGTAGTGGTTAGAAACATCTGCAATGGTCAAGTTTCTTGATGACATTTTCTACTACGGTTGACATAAAGGATCCAGGAGAGATGAATGTTGATAGTTTCAGATCTTTCTGTAAGTTGTTCCAGGCTGAGGGGACGGCGAAGCTGAATGCTCTTTTTCCTAGTTCAGTTCTGACAGGAGGAACTGACAGGAGGACTAAATCGTTAGAGCGCAGGGAGTAATGACTGTGTGATGTTTGTATTAAGGAGGTGAGGTATGACGGGACTAGGTTTAGGAGGGTCTTGTAGATGAAGGATATCCAGTGAGTGTATCTGCGAGTGCTGAGAGATGACCAGCCAGATTTTACGTAAAGCTCACAGTGATGAGTGCGATAACTGGAGTCAGTAATGAACCGAAGGGCACCGTGGTAAATGGAGTCTAAGGACTGTAGGTATTTTGATGCAGCACTCATGTACAGCACGTCACCATAATCTAGTATTGGCATGAATGTTGCAGCTACTAATGTTCTCCTGGCTTTGCATGAGAAGCAGGATTTGTTTCTGAAGAAGAAACCTAGCTTCAGTTTGAGTTTAGTGGCCATTTTGGAGATGTGGGTTTTAAAAGACAGTTCAGTGTCAATGTTGAAACCTAGATATTTGTAGGTGGAGACCATTTCTATTTGTTTTCCCTCTTGGGTTCCAATTTGAGGTGGGTTCTCTGGTTGCAGCTTTCTGTTGGCAAGAACCATGAACTTGCTTTTGTCGGCATTTAGGACCAGTCTAAGTTTTTGCAGCCGTGACTGAATAATATTAAAAGCATCCTGAAGAGAGGTGAAAGCTTGGCTGAGGGAGGAAGAACAGCAATAGATGATGGTGTCATCTGCGTAATAATGGTGGGAAGCATTTGACAGATCGAAAGCGACCTGCTAAAACTAAAGAACGATGAACAGCAATGGTAGAATTTCCTTAAACAATAAACAATAGAAAACAAAAGAGAGAAAAAAAACAAAAGAGATAAATACTTTTTTTTAACAAAGTATCAAAAAAACTAGCAAAACATTATAAGGTAGATGTATAAATGGAATAAAATACATAATAATAATAATAATAATAATGAATTCAATTTATAACGCACTTTTCATTAATGAAAATCTCAAAGCGTTTTATACATGTATTGGGCCTACAGCCCCAAAGCTAACCAGAGGAGCATAGCATCCTTTCTGGTAAGTTAGACTCTTCAAACCACATTAACCCTCTGTACTGTATTACCTGGAGTAATTAGAAACAACAAATATGTTAAAATGTAATTATAATAAGAAATAAGAGTAGCTTTAGGGCAGTACAGTACTACTGTATTGTAGATTATAACACTACTTCAACTAACCACATAATTAACCTAACAAATTTCAACATATCAGGGGCCCAGTTAAACTTTATTTTGTTTGTTTTTCAGATGATGAGTCCAGCTTTGAAGAGGCAGCTGGCAGCAGCACACAACAGACAGTGGCAGGTGGCAGGTGATGGTGGCAGGTGGCAGAAGATGCAAGAGTCCCACGTCTTCTACTGAGAAATCCCAAGAAGTTCACACATGTGCTTTAGAACAACTCAAAACTGATTTGAAAATGTTTCAATTCTCCACAACCATGTTTCTTTGTCCCCTGACAGATCTGTAAATGTATTTTTTACACAGACATTAGGATTGATAGTTTATGGTACAATTAAGATGTCCTAACTTAATACAGTCAGGTGGTTTAATAAGGACTCTGAGTTTCTGCATGACTCACAGGATAAAAACACATTTGCTGTTCTATCAGGATACAGAAACATACATTTTGGAAGTTAAATCGATTATTTTGTCACCAATTTTGTTGTCCGAAATCACATGCATACATTGAAATTGTGAAAGTATGCGATGAGTTGATAAAGAAGTTACTGAATTACAGGTTACTGTAGTTTTTAAATGACCAAAGAATTTTTTTGTTGTTGTTGTCATCATTACAAGATGTTGATCTGTGCACATCGTCTGTTTTGCACACACGTTTTGAATGTTTAATTTTTATGTTTTTCTGATATACCTCAAATTGCACTAAGAATGAAACTTGTTTCAAACAAGCAATATCAATTGTTTACAAGAATTTGTTAAAATGTTTGGTCCATTAAAGAGCTCAGATGTTCACTAGTATTTGCAGTTTTTTATTGTGATAATAATTTTATACAAATGTTAACTGCATGTGAACACAAATACATGACAAGTATCTTTTTAGAAGAACTCTCTACTGTGACTTCAGCAACCTGAAGGTCATCTCTACCTCCACCTGACTGAGCTAAGGTAAACTTTAAATGACTTGAGGAGTCAGATGAGGAGAGTTTGGGTATCCTTTGACGAGCCAGTCCAACATGCTCACAGGATCACCTGAAGAGACTGACGTCCTTCAATGTTCCTCACAGACTGCAAAAAAGGACATGCCAATATTTAGTGTTCAACTTTTTATTTGTTTAAAGATATGGTTCAAACAAATTTTATTTAAAAAAAAACTTTACAGCTAAGTATGTCTACTGATTACTTAGCTGTAATGGTTTAATACTAAATACAGATAGTAAATTTTAGCCTTACATTTTGGCAACATTTAACTATTTGTTTAAAGACATGGTTCAAACAAACATTTTTTTAAATAAAACTTTACAGCTAAGCATCTCTACTTTGAGATACTTCTTAGCTGTAATCGTTGTAGTAAAACTAAATACAATATAGTAAATATTAGCCTTACTTTTGTCAACAGATGAGCCCTTTGATAGAGGTCTGAGTGGCGCAGGACATTGGCATCATGGGCACTGCCTGGCATCGTGACACTGATGCTCCAGAAACAGGAAAACAGAGGAAGAATAGTAATTAATAACAAATACAGACAGTATCACGCAGACAGGTAGAAAAGGAAAGGGCAAAAAAGTTTATTAGCATACAGCGTTTTTATTGTCTTACCAACAGTTGTCCACGACAGCTTGGAGGACAGAGGACGTCCAGCGCTCTCATCCTGTGAATAAAAAAACTAAAAGCACACGCTGCTTCACCTGTAGTTCATTCAGGGAGTGCAGTAAAAACTCCATCGCCGTCATTACAATCTGGCGCGAGTCCATTGACGCGTCTGTTTACTTTTGTCCCGGAAGCAACTTCTTCTTCTGTGGTTTTAACAAAAGTAACTTCTTCTTCTGTGTTTTTTTAAGGGGGAGTGTATCACTCTGCGCATGTCATAACTTCTGATCAGAATAAAAGCCTGCTGCATGTAAACACTCGTCATGAACGGATTGTGCCCATGTAAACGGTGCTATCTAATTATGCGATCAGAACACATTTCAATCCGCTCACAAAATTTTGTCCATGTAAACACAGCTTGCGTGTGTAAACGGATTGGAGTCTAACCAGAATTTTCCTCCTGATTTTGAAGGGAAACTGGGCTCCTTGTCAACAAATGATCTTAAGTCTGCTGGTAACAAAGGACCATCTCCACGTTCACACGTTGCAGCGGCCCCTTTATTATTCATGAAGGACATGCAACGCTCGAGCGGTAAAAAAGCAGCACGTGACTTTCCTCACAAAGCTGCATCAAACTTGCTCCCACACGACAGTATCCCACTGGGTGAGACAACAATTGGAGTTAGGAGATCTGCTCGTTTACAAAAACAGCAGCCCCTCAATCCAATAAATCGTATTTTGGAGGGAAATAATAGCTTTCCTGTTCCAACTCAATCTAATAAAATTAATAGACTCACATCTGTCTTCGAGGAGACTCGATCAGGGCAGTCTGTTAACACATCAACGTGGAGGCCCACTCCCCAACCTGGTTGACCCTCAAAGGCTCACACAGGAAGTCGCAGTCCAGCCGTTTAGGCCAGGAACTGGAATTAATTCCAGCTTGTTAGCTGAAAAGGACAGGCTGATGGCTTCGGGCCTACCAGAGAATGTGGTGAAACCATACAAAATGCCCGTGCCGGGTCAACACAGTCTCTATATGCACAAAAGTGGCGCATCTTCGAAGCCTGGTGCTCAGAAAGAAATATCATTTCTTATGCTTGCGACTTGGCTCAACTACTAACTTTCCTTCAGGATTTACTGGAAAAGGGTTGTTCTTATTCAACGATTAAAGTGTTCCTTGCAGCTATCTCTGCTTGTCACGAGGGCTGGGGACACAGGACTCCTGGAGCACATCCAATCATAATGAGATATATGAAAGGTGTGCTTCGAACCAAGCCACCCAGCAGGACCTTGACCCCTGGTTGGGATCTTGGCCTGGTCTTGGGGGCTCTTTGCGACCCGCCATTCGAGCCTCTGAGCGAGATTAAGATAGATCTTCTATCTTATAAAACTGCTCTTCTCCTGGCTCTGTGCTCGGCGAAACGCGTGGGTGACCTCCACGCTCTATCTGTACATCCGTTATGTACCATATTCGCCCCTGACGGGTCAAAGGTCACCCTGAGGCCTAATCCCGCTTATACTCCCAAGGTCTTGACCTTCAACCATAGGAGTCTAGACTTTGACCTCTCCTCCTTCCCACCTGCCCCTGTTCTTACTCAGGAACAGGAGAGACTAAAGGCTCTCTGCCCTGTGAGAGCTTTACGCACTTACATACAGAGAACAGCCGAATGGAGGGAGACAAACCAACTGTTCATCTGCTTTGCCGCACCTGCTACAGGAAAGGCCCTATCAAGACAGCGCCTCTCACATTGGGTGAAGGAGGCCATTAAAAGGGCATACGTAGCAAAGGTCAACAAGTGCCCCTGGAGTGCATGCTCACTCAACCAGGGGCTTGGCCACTTCCTGGTCATTGTTCAAGGGCGTGCCAGTCACAGACATTTGTGCTGCCGTGAACTGTAGCTCATTAAACACTTTTGTAAAGCACTACAGTTTGGATGTTACTGCGTATGATGTCACTCAGGCTGTTCTTTCTAATACACAATAGAAAGTAGCTTTCAGATGCCTTCTGGTCAAAGGCAGGCGTTCACACTACTGTAACAGGCATTTTACTGAGCATTTCAAGGGTGTGAATGAATTACGTTCCCATAGTAAGTATGTTGCACCGAGAGACCAAACTGAAAGGGAACTGAAAGTTATGCACCATAACTCATGTTTCCTGAAGGAAGGGAACGAGGTGCAACATAGCTGGCCCTTTTCAATGCTGAAAGCTCGGTGAAGTGCAATTTTGGAGACAGTTGGAGGGGCGTCAGTTGCTTAAGTACCTAAAAGGCGGTACCTCTGGCGCGGGGTGACGCCCCCTGCCGTAAAAGGCGTGAATGTATTCCTTCAGGTAATCGCGCGGGGGGCAATTCCCATAGCAAGTATGTTGCACCTCGTTCCCTTCCTTCAGGGAACATGAGTTATGGTGCATAACTTTCAGTTTTCCTGCCTGACTTCAAAAATAATTATTTGTTAAAAAAAAAGGAAAAAAGCTAAACATTCCTTGAAGGAATGAACATCACCAGCGGACGTACGACAATGTTATAGCAATGATTTTGTGTAAACTGTCCTGCTCAGAGTATATGCTGGGGATAGCGCTCGATTGCTACCATGCTTAATTTTAGTTCAATATCTACAGAATTTCTCTGATTTAAGCCATTTTGGCCGTTGAAAAAGTCAGTAAGCTGTGGCAGCCATTTTGAATTGGGTTGGATCTAAAAGATCTGAAAACTGCAATTCTAGAGAAATTGCACGTCCTGCAAAAATGCAGTGTACCGTACGTTTCGGCAGATAAGACGCCGTTTTCTTCCTAATTTGCATGCCCTGCGGATTATACGCCGAAGCGCCTTATTTATGGATTTTTTCCCATATTTTTAGACCCATTTTTGGCTCTGATATCGCCGTTTTCATTTTGGCCAAAACATGGTGCAGTACCAATTTTGTGCGCTAGGGGGACACTTCCAGAGAGTACACCGACCGTTTCTAGCTCATGTGTCCGGAAAAAAAGCCTCCTCTGCTCGGACTGACTCTGACGCTGCCCGGCCTCCTGCTCTGGAGGTAGCTGCTGTTAGCTGTGTTTTTAAGCAGGATAACTCATAAACCACACCGCGGATTCTCTTGAAACTTACAGAGCATAATTATTTGGTGGTCATTTACAAACTGTTAGCAGAAGATTTTCAGAGCTAAAAAAAAAATTGCTCTTTTAGCTTTGTTGTTAGTGGCATAGCTACCGCAAACAGATACCTACTGTTTAGATAAACAGCTATTAAACCACTTGACGGATATTTTTTAGGCTTTCAGAGTGTAATTATATGGGGTTTCATTTACAAACTGTTGACCTGTATAAGACATTTGAGATAAAATTCTATTTTTTATTCTTTTTTTTAGAGACAGAATCATCTCCTTAGCTTCGGTTTTATTTCAGTTTACAGTATATTGTTCTAAATCATAAACCACTCGGCAGATGTTTTTTTAGCTTACAGAGTGTAATTATATGGGTTTTCATTTACAAACTGTTGACCTGTATAAGACATTTGAGATATAATTCAATTTTTTATAATTTATTTTATTAGCGCACACGACCGTTTGGAAGACGTCAAACCGAAACAATTTAAATTCAGCAGATTTGACCATTTCGTGAATTGATTAAGGAACGGTTAAGCTCAGGAACCCTTGTGCTATAATGTCAGCTAAGAAATATATTTTTCTCAGCAAAGAAATAATTGTTTTTACCGTGTTAATCTTGTAAAGTCCTTCCGTGCTGGCTCGCTTCTGTGGCCGCCATTTTCAGCAGGGCAAATGAGGCGCTGACGCGTCGCGTAGCGGTGACGCATAATAGATGCGTCTTATAGGGCGAAGCGGCGTATTTATGGATTTTTTTCAAATTATTCTTAATAATTGGACAAAGCGGCTTATACACAGAAGCGTCTTTTCCGCCGAAAAGTACGGTAATGCTTATTGCTGAAGAACATGTTGAAAAACAGCTGAAATGGTAGAACAAGCTTAAATTAATGCAAGAAAGCAGAACACATTTGCTGAATTAGTTTAAAGAAGCAGAAATGAGCACGACAATTGGGAAATTAGTTCAAAACAATCCAATTAGAAAAAAAACAGCTGAAAAGGCAGAAAGAGGCAGAAGGAAACTGAAATCGCTGAAATCAATTTAAAAAATACATGTAATTAGCTGAAAAGGCAAAAATTTGCACAAAAACAGCTACATAGTAACTAAAATAGCAACAAAGCTGAAACTAGCAAGAAAAAAACTGAAAGGAGCATAAGAAGTTAATTGGGCTGAAAGTAGCAGAAACCACCGCAAAAATCTTGAATTTATTTTTTGAACTGTTGAAATTAGCTTAAATTGTTAATGTAGCTGAAAAGGTAGAACAAGCTCAAATAAGCAGAAGAAAGCAGAAAGAACACAAAGAAGTGGGAATTATATGAAAAAAGCTAAAATTAGCTAAAACAGCTGAAAACAGCTAAAAAAGCACAAAGAAGCTGAAATTACAAGGAAGTGGAGAGAGCACATTTTTGCTGAATTTCAAAGTAGGCTGAAAAGGTTGAAACGTGTGTCAAAAAATGTGGAATTAGCTGAGAACACTAAAATTAGCATAAAAAGTGGGAGTGGTGGAGCAGAGGTTAAGAAGGTGAGCTTGTGATCGGAAGATTGCAGATTCAAGCCCCGGTACCGACAACATCAAGAATGTGGGTGGAATAAGTGAAGCAGTCACACCTGTCTCCACCCTCATCTGCCCCACTCTGGGCCCTTGAGCAAGGCCCTTAACCCACACCATCTGCTCCCCCGGGAACCCTAGATATCAGCTCTCTGCTCCACACAGAGGGCTGTGGTAGCTCGGTGGTCTGTGGTTGTGTCAGGAAGGGCATCCGGCATTAAAAAAAACACAAAAAAACAATTGCCAAGTCTTTTTGCAACTAGTTCGCTGTGATGACCCCTGACGAAGGGTGAAGCCAAAAAAAGAAGAAGAAAAAAAAACTAAAAATTTGCATTAAACAGCTAAATAGTAGCTGAAATAGCAGAAAAAGCTGAAACAGATAAATAAAATGAAAAAAGCATAATGAGCTGAAATTAGCAGAAAGAAGTTAGAAGAAGCACAAACATTTTGTAGCTAGCAGAAAGAATCTGAAAGAGCACAAAAACAGCTGAAAGAAGAGCTGAAATTAGCTGAAAAAATGTTTACATTTACAGAAAGAAGCTGAAAGAAGCTGAACCAGAACAAAACGTGAAACAAACAGTAAAAGGTTGCAAATAGATCTAAAGATTTGAAGGATGTTAAATGAGCTCAATTCATTTTCTATGAGAACAAAAATGACAGACAAGGCTAAATATTTAAAAAAGCTAAAGTTGCACAAATAACAAAAGTCATAGCAGGATTGTCCTAAGAGCTGAACATTTTGATATTGATTTGTTGCAATAGCTTTAAAACTGAGGGACAAGAAAGATGCAGAAAAACATACTGTATACGTAATTGGACCACAATAATGGTAATGCTTCATAAACAGTCACACAAAAATCTGTTTATTGGTTCATGAGAAGCTTTGCTAACCGACAGACAAACACAAGCAGTAACGTGATTTCATGAAGTGGAAATCATGATGATTAAAAAATAAAACATGATGATAAAAACTGTTGCTGACTGAAATCTGGACTATTTACTCACAGAAAATGTGCATTAATCTCTGTAAATTTTTCTAATATTGTGAAATTGTCAGCGGCAGATCCAGACAAACGGGTGCCGGCTGCGGAGGAAGTTGATTGGCCTGATTCCACGATCCATTTTCCCAAGAACTCCACGCCTCTGCAGCTGTTCTCTGGAATATGAGAAACATGTGTGTGCATGTGTGTGTACATGGAGATTTGCAGTGCATGCTTGGGGTTATGACAAATTCACACCTTGTTGTCTGCCAATACTAAGGGGGAGGGGCAAACTCTAACCTTCATTCTGCTGATAAAGATTACATTTATATACATTTGCCTGAAACTTATCAGCTTGTAACCAAACATGTGAACCCACTGAAGTCACCCTGTGTGTGAAGGAGAATCTTTAAGGTTCAAAGAGGAATGGTAAGACAGGTTTTCTGGGCTTTTTGCGACGTTTTAAAGTGAGCAGTGTCAGCCTCGGTGCAACTGAAGAGCCTGTCTCGTTTCTATAGGGAAACATCTCCTCTCTTCTTTCCTGGTGTGACTCTTCCTCATGGTCCTCCCTCTCTGAAGTTGCAGATCACTTAAAAAAGAGAAGGGAAGCAGCATTAATAAAAACTGAAGGCACTCCTCTTAGATATGTCTCTTGATGCTCTTCAGATCTTTAGGGCTTCGTTACATGAAAATGGCGGGTTACTCAAAACAGAAGGACCCAGACTTTCCTAATCTGGTGAACAAGGCCTGAATTTGTGAACATTAGACATTAGAGTGTTTTTTGTGATTTTTAATTTGGGTGAAGTGAAGGATCGTGTTGTCAAAGGAGAGCCTTTACTCTGTCCTTGGATATTTAATACTCTCCTGTCTCAAAAGAAAAAATAAAAGTTTCAGTGCAACAAAAATTACACTAATGGGAAATTTCATTCTAGTCTACACTCTAAAAAGTGATCCATTCTTTTTTTTTTCACAAAGAAAACTGTATACAGTAGTTTGCAATCAAACTAAGTTATTCTGAATGTTCTAGGCAGAAAGTGAGCATCTCAAAAAATGAATGAGAAGTTACTCATTGTTTACCAGCAGCAGTGAGACCTTATTTGACCTGAAGCTGCTCTATCCACTTTGCTCCCTTCTGTTTTTACGCCTTTGGACAAGCATTTCCAGCTAAACCACCTCTGTCAATCACAGACTTAAAAAATGTAAAGAACAAGGAACCAGATTCTGTAACATTCATCAGAATGCAACAACATCCTGGTATCAAGGTCCTACATCTGTCAGTCATCCAACAAAATGAGCCGACCTGAGATCACCTGAAGGACCTGCAGATACAAATGTCTGCCTGAGAAGCCTCAGCAAGAAAACACAACATAAAAACATAAATACTGTACATTATCTACGTTTACTGTCAGTAAAATAACCATGCTACAGGTATGACCGCGACACATTTTGGGGCTTTTGTGTGTCACTGCCTTGCCATCCTGCCATCGTGGTTCTGTTCCCAGCCCTCTTTCCTGTCTCAGGCTCAGGCTCTGGCCTGTCATGGAGAGAAAAGGTTCTCTACAGACCAAAAGTGGGCGTTTCTGGAGAATAGGTGTTTGTATAGGGCAAACACTGATTGGCTGTATTTGCTGGCTCTTTGTTACGTCATGTCTTTAAAACTGAAGGTCTCTAACAGTGTTATATCTGCTGTCAAATACAAAAATGCTCTTTTTTGTTCTTGGGTTGTAGGCTGCACCTGACACAGGTTGACATGAGTGTGGTCTGGGTACAATGAAATAGGAAGCATCTGAAGTGAAACCTGCTCCTATTTGTCAAAAAGTCTGGTCTCAAGTAAAGATCATGAATCCTGTGACGAGATAACGGCCCAAAACAAAAGTTAAAACAAAATTTCCTATTTATTCTCTTCCGCTTATCCGGGGTCGGGTCGTGGGGGTAGAAGCCTGGTAAATGGAGCTTACTTATATAGCGCTTTCCACCCCCCTATGAGGGGCCCCAAAGCGCTTCACAGTACCAGCCATCCACCCATTCATACACACATTCATACACCGGTAGCGGTAGCCATCCACGCAAGGCGCTGCCAGTCCTACCGGGAGCAACTTGGGGTTAAGTGTCTTGCCCAGGGACACAACGAGGTATGCAGTGACTGGGGATCGAACCCGGGACCTTCTGGTCATGAGCCGGCTGCCCTGCCTCTACACCATCTCGTCCCCTAAGTAAGGAGGCCCAGACTTCCCTCTCCCCAGCTCTTCTGGGGGAATCCCAAGGCGTTCCCAGGCCAGCCGAGAAACATAGTCCCTCCAGCGCAGGGGTCACCAACATGGTGCCCGCGGGCACCCGGGTGCCCCCAAGGACCATTTTGGGTGCCCTCGGACCTGTTCTAAAAATAGCACAACTCACTACTAAGCTGCATTTAAAATTTCATTTTATTCAGTTGTTATTCTTTTTTTGTATTTATATATATTTTAAAATGTCTATCTTAAAAATATGTTCTTAAAAATATGTTTATTATACATTTTTTTCAATTTACGCTTTGTTATTTCCAAAGAGTTTATCAAACTGGTGCCCTTTGTATGACTCCGTACCCACCAAGTAGCTCTCAGTTTCAAAAAGGTTGGTGACCCCTGCTCCAGCGTGTCCTGGGTCTTCCTCTGGGTCTCCTCCCGTTAGGACGTACCCGGAACACCTCACCAGGGAGGCGTCCAGGAGTAGGGGTTGAACGAGTACATATTTTTTCAACTCGACATTAACTTAATAAAGCTCGAGTAGAACTCGAGTAGTTTATGATGTCATAGGATCTTAAGATGCAAAAAAATGTTATAAATAAAAAGGCAAAAAAAAGTAATTTTATATTTACCAAAAAAACACCAACAAAACATTGGGAGTGGACACTATGCTGGACTACCATTTATCATACTGCAGATAAGTCACAGGAAAACCAAAACTATTAGTTATTATTATTAAGCTGCAAAAGTAAAAGAAATGTACGGCACGTCAAAACCGAAATCAACAACAGTGGGGCAGTCGACCACCACGCATCGCCCGCCGTGCTGCGCATTAGGTTTAGTTTTAGAGATAATTTTGTTTATAGTTTTTTTAATAGGTTTAGTGATTCATATTTTTTGCTTTTTGTTTGTGAAACAAGGTCAGAGGAAGCTGGTTCTGGTTTGGTCGATTGGACCCGGTGTTACACCATATTCTGTGACCTTCAACAGTGCATGCAACACTGCCCCCTATGGTCACAATATACGGTGGTCACAGAATTTGGTGTAACACCGATTCGCAACACGCTCTAAACAGGAAGTTGAGTCATTTACTGTTCTGTAACTGCGACGTGATGACGTCACTACGAATACTCGACGTGAAATAAAAAAACTAGATAGATGTCCTATTAATGTGTCGATTACTCGAGTACCGGTAGTCTGTTAAAGCCCTATCCAGGAGGCATCCTAACCAGATGCCCGAGCCACCTCAACTGGCTCCTCTCGATGTGGAGAAGCAGCGGCTCTACTCTGAGTCCCTCCCGGATGACCGAGCTTCTCACCCTATCTCTAAGGGAGAGTCCAGACACCCTGCGGAGAAAACTCATTTCAGCCGCTTGTATCCGAGATCTCGTTCTTTCGGTCACAACCCAAAGCTCATGACCATAGATGAGGGTGGGAACGTAGATCGATCGTAAATTGAGAGCTTTGCCTTTTGACTCAGCTCTCTCTTCACCACGACAGACCGGTACAGCGCCCGCTTCACTGCGGATGCTGCACCTATCCGCCTATCGATCTCACGCTCCAGTTTTCCCTCATTCGTGAACAAGACCCCGAGATACTTAAACTCCTCCACTTGGGGCAGGAGCCAAGATGGTCTAGTGGCAGGGCTTTTGACTTGGAACCCGAAGGACGCGGGTTCGCGTCCCGGCCACTACCCACCTTGGGGTGTCTATGAGTGCACACCTATTTCTCCAGCTCCCCGGGCGCTTTCGGGCTGCTCACTTACTGCCGGCAATACGGACCAAGCTCTGACACAGGTCGTACAGGGACCTAACAGCCCATATCAATGGGCCTGCTGGTACCCCATACTCCCGGAGTATCCCCCACATGGCTCCCCGAGGGACGTGGTCAATGCCTTTTCCAAGTCCACAAAGCACATGTAAACTGGTTGGGCAAACTCCCACGTGCCCTCCAGGACCCTGCTGAGGGTGTAGGAAATTAACCAGTAAGTAGAAATACACGTCTGCTCCAGTTGCAGAAATCTTACAGAAACTGACAATTACTCATCTGCAGTGACTGCTTTAAAAGGTTGAACAAGAAAATATGAAGTTAAAGGAAACATCCTTTGTCTCAAAGCCAGTTTAAGTATCATTATTATTTTGGTTATTTTATTTTTCTTTCTTTATGAATTGATTGTAACTATTTTCACAATATTCAAAAACTGATTTTGTTGGGTATAAAAAAAAAAAACATTTAGCCCTCCCCACTACCCATTTATGTTGCTCTTATTTTGCAATGTAGCCGGAAGTTCTGTGTTAAGAGAAGCGGAAAGAGAAGTTACACTGCCAATGTCGAACCGGAGACACTGCTAATGTCGAACCGGTTAACACCATAGACATGATCTGTCTGTCGGTTAACACAATCTGCCAATAACGCCTTTTTCCTATCGTCCAATCAGATGTGGCCGTCCAGATATGCCTTCCATTTTTGTTTACCGAGATACCTACTTGGTCAGGGTGGCCATCTCCAATCATCTTCCATCAGCCTGCATGGACCAAACTCTATAGAACAGTTCGGTTTTGCAGGGAAACCTTGGATTTCCGGTTCAAACCCAGCCCCGGCCACTACACACCTTGGGGTGTCTATTGCCCCTTTTCCACCGGTCGGCACGGGTCGGATATTACGTCATATGTGCGTCGCAGAGACCCCCTTTACGCCTTCCCCACCGGATATTCCGTGCTGCCCCGCGCCAGATTTCTTGAGATTTTTGGTGTGGTTTCAGAGGGGTACCAACGCGTGCTCACCCGCTCCGGAAGGAGGAAGGAGGAGACTCGAGCTGTTTTCACGGAAGCGAGGGAAGCGATCACGGCAGGACTTTACATGAATAACACGGTAAAAACAATTATTTGTTTTTAAAATTATAGCAAAGATGGGTCTTCAGCTGAACGTGTCCTTAATAAAATCACGTACTGCTCAAAACTGCAGGAATTTAAAAAGTAGGATCGCCACGAGCAACGCGCGCGGGCGGCTTTATGTCTTTAAAATGTAGCTCAATGAACAGATATAAAAATATATTTCATAGCTGACTTTATAGTACGAGGGCTCCTGAGCTCAACCACGCTTTAATATTGTCACGTAGTGATCAAATCTGCTGCATTTAAAGTAGGTTCGCTTTGACTTCTTCCAAACC
>JBBPBX010010150.1:19621-58492 GCA_038048925.1 Garcialebias charrua | reverse complement strand
GTAATCTTATAAATACTTTGTTTAAAGTTCTGATGAATGTTGACTTGCCCATATACTAAATACATGATTTTTTTCTGTGTCCTCCATGTTTTCTAGAGAAAAAGTCAAGCAAGTCTAGGATCCAGAAGAATGGCAAAGAAAAAGTGGTCAAATGGTGAAGTAGCTGATGTAATGCGTAATTTCCGAAATCACATAAGTGAAGGAAAACTGACCAGAAAGAATTAATGCAACCACTGTAAGAAGGTTGAGGGCCCTATGTTGGCTCAAAGAACAGTTCAAAATATGAGACTTTGTGAGAAACCGGGGAATAACTGAAAAGAGATAAAAACAGAAACAAAACTTACAGATTTTTTAATGTATCTAAAAATCTACGTCTGGCCTCTGGACATTTAAAAAACAAAACAAAAACGTAGAAATGTTTAGTCTTTCGTTGCATAGGTACCAGGTACATACCAGTTAAGTACAGGATAACATGTCACTTCATACTATAGCCTGGTACAAAACGTAGAAATGTTTAGTCTTTCGTTGCATAGGTACCAGGTACATACCAGTTAAGTACAGGATAACATGTCACTTCATACTATAGCCTGGTACAAAATATACATACCGGTTATATAACCAGTATGCTACCAGTATCTGGTATGTACCCGTCTGTATTATGTATTAATATTGTATAAATCTGTGTAACACTTTTAAATACTTTATTTATTTATTTTATCTAAAAAAGCTAAGTCTGGTCCTCTGGACATTCAAAAAAATAAAACAAAACGAAGCAAAAGTTTCGTCTTTCGTCCGAAAGACTTCTTCAGTCTGAGTTGCTGTATTCAGCTCAGTCTTATAAATAGCACCCTCCCACAGTGGATCAACCAGTTGGCTGATGACAGCCGAAACCAGCTGCTCACATGATCAAGGAGGACCATCAGCCTAACGATGGATCGTTAGCACCCTGATGGTTATTTGCTATTCACAGAGGGCTTAGTGATACTAGCAATCATAGCATTGTAAGAGGGGGACAGTTGAACCCGGAGGCCTCCACCCCCGTTTAACGATGGACGTTTCTTTTCACTTCAGCTCTCAGCTCCTCCTCTGTGGCTCTGACTGTGTCCGAAAGAGCTGCCATCTCTCTGCTCAGAGCCTCCATATTCTCAATCAGTCCACTCTTCTGCTCCTCTTCCTCCCTCAGAGCAGCCAGCCTGGCCTCCTCTTCCTCTGTTAGAAACTGGTGAAGCTTCTTAAACTGCTTCTTAATCTGCCTCTTTGTGAGTCGAGCCTGGACCTTCACATGTTCTGCTGTCTGATCAAACTCAGACTGAACTTTCTTCTTGACCTCCAGCTTCTCCTTCAGTGGTTTCATGGATCTCAGCAGATCCTCTCTGAGTTCCGCTGCAGCTTCATCGATGGGTCTGAACCTGTGGTCGGTGTGTTTCTTCGAGTCTCTGCAGACGATATAAATTAAGGAGGACCACTTTTTTTATTTAGAGATAAATAATAACACTATTAATAAAATCAATAATGAACAAATAACACTTCAGCTCTCAGCTCCTCCTCTGTGGCTCTGACTGTGTCCGAAAGAGCTGCCATCTCTCTGCTCAGAGCCTCCATATTCTCAATCAGTCCACTCTTCTGCTCCTCTTCCTCCCTCAGAGCAGCCAGCCTGGCCTCCTCTTCCTCTGTTAGAAACTGGTGAAGCTTCTTAAACTGCTTCTTAATCTGCCTCTTTGTGAGTCGAGCCTGGACCTTCACATGTTCTGCTGTCTGATCAAACTCAGACTGAACTTTCTTCTTGACCTCCTGCTTCTCCTTCAGTGGTTTCATAGATCTCAGCAGATCCTCTCTGAGTTCCGTTGCAGCTTCATCGATGGGTCTGAACCTGTGGTCGGTGTGTTTCTTCGAGTCTCTGCAGACGATATAAATTAAGGAGGACCACTTTTTTTTATTTAGAGATAAATAATAACACTATTAATAAAATCAATAATGAACAAATAACACTTCAGCTCTCAGCTCCTCCTCTGTGGCTCTGACTGTGTCCGAAAGAGCTGCCATCTCTCTGCTCAGAGCCTCCATATTCTCAATCAGTCCACTCTTCTGCTCCTCTTCCTCCCTCAGAGCAGCCAGCCTGGCCTCCTCTTCCTCTGTTAGAAACTGGTGAAGCTTCTTAAACTGCTTCTTAATCTGCCTCTTTGTGAGTCGAGCCTGGACCTTCACATGTTCTGCTGTCTGATCAAACTCAGACTGAACTTTCTTCTTGACCTCCTGCTTCTCCTTCAGTGGTTTCATGGATCTCAGCAGATCCTCTCTGAGTTCCGCTGCAGCTTCATCGATGGGTCTGAACCTGTGGTCGGTGTGTTTCTTCGAGTCTCTGCAGACGATATAAATTAAGGAGGACCACTTTTTTTATTTAGAGATAAATAATAACACTATTAATAAAATCAATAATGAACAAATAACACTTCAGCTCTCAGCTCCTCCTCTGTGGCTCTGACTGTGTCCGAAAGAGCTGCCATCTCTCTGCTCAGAGCCTCCATATTCTCAATCAGTCCACTCTTCTGCTCCTCTTCCTCCCTCAGAGCAGCCAGCCTGGCCTCCTCTTCCTCTGTTAGAAACTGGTGAAGCTTCTTAAACTGCTTCTTAATCTGCCTCTTTGTGAGTCGAGCCTGGACCTTCACATGTTCTGCTGTCTGATCAAACTCAGACTGAACTTTCTTCTTGACCTCCTGCTTCTCCTTCAGTGGTTTCATGGATCTCAGCAGATCCTCTCTGAGTTCCGCTGCAGCTTCATCGATGGGTCTGAACCTGTGGTCGGTGTGTTTCTTCGAGTCTCTGCAGACGATATAAATTAAGGAGGACCACTTTTTTTTATTTAGAGATAAATAATAACACTATTAATAAAATCAATAATGAACAAATAACACTTCAGCTCTCAGCTCCTCCTCTGTGGCTCTGACTGTGTCCGAAAGAGCTGCCATCTCTCTGCTCAGAGCCTCCATATTCTCAATCAGTCCACTCTTCTGCTCCTCTTCCTCCCTCAGAGCAGCCAGCCTGGCCTCCTCTTCCTCTGTTAGAAACTGGTGAAGCTTCTTAAACTGCTTCTTAATCTGCCTCTTTGTGAGTCGAGCCTGGACCTTCACATGTTCTGCTGTCTGATCAAACTCAGACTGAACTTTCTTCTTGACCTCCTGCTTCTCCTTCAGTGGTTTCATAGATCTCAGCAGATCCTCTTTGAGTTCCGTTGCAGCTTCATCGATGGGTCTGAACCTGTGGTCGGTGTGTTTCTTCGAGTCTCTGCAGACGATATAAATTAAGGAGGACCACTTTTTTTATTTAGAGATAAATAATAACACTATTAATAAAATCAATAATGAACAAATAACACTTCAGCTCTCAGCTCCTCCTCTGTGGCTCTGACTGTGTCCGAAAGAGCTGCCATCTCTCTGCTCAGAGCCTCCATATTCTCAATCAGTCCACTCTTCTGCTCCTCTTCCTCCCTCAGAGCAGCCAGCCTGGCCTCCTCTTCCTCTGTTAGAAACTGGTGAAGCTTCTTAAACTGCTTCTTAATCTGCCTCTTTGTGAGTCGAGCCTGGACCTTCACATGTTCTGCTGTCTGATCAAACTCAGACTGAACTTTCTTCTTGACCTCCTGCTTCTCCTTCAGTGGTTTCATGGATCTCAGCAGATCCTCTCTGAGTTCCGCTGCAGCTTCATCGATGGGTCTGAACCTGTGGTCGGTGTGTTTCTTCGAGTCTCTGCAGACGATATAAATAAAGGAGGACCACTTTTTTTATTTAGAGATAAATAATAACACTATTAATAAAATCAATAATGAAGTTATTTCATGAGTGACTGGAATGAAATCCCTACCTTGTCCTGAGAGTAAATTATAGCTTCGATAATGATACTACAGTATCCACTTTGCACTGCGTGCCTGCATAGTTGGTAACAGGAATGCGTTTGCTGGCAGTGGCACTAGCCCATGCAGGAATTGTCCGTTTCACCTTCTTGCTTTTGGATTTCCCATACTTGTAGCCATCCTTCATCCTTAGAAGGAGAACAAAGCAGTGTGTTGAGCACTGGCCAGCCTCGCAGTCCGGGCATTTCACATCTTTCTCATCCTTTTTTTTCTCCCTCCACTCCCTCTTCAGTAGTGTCTTCATTCTTGTCCGTATTCGCGTCACCTGAATTCTCCCCCTCCTCATCTTCGCCTCTTGCAGCTGAAGATGCTGCCTGATCTTCATCAGCAGAGGGCGACTCCTCATCTGAGGCTTCTGGATCGTTCTCTGCAGCCGCGGAGGGTGCCTTCTCCTGAGTTGGAGTCGCTGTTGCATGGCGAATCGGCATAATGGGAGCGTTACCTTCAACTTATCCAGGAAAATGTATGTTTTGAAGAAAAAATCTCTGCACGATCCTTTATTTCGATTCCGCTGTTAACGAGCACCGTCCCGCTTGGATCGTTGGTCCAAACCAACTTGTTTTACGTCTTCTAACGTAGGATCATCCTGATTAGTTCAAGGCTGTCAGAAAGGGAGCCTTCCAAGAAAAAAGTGACTTCCTGTTCTGAGGGAGCGGGGTTTCAGTGACAGCACAACATGACCACAGAGAATTGTTGGGCATCTGACATGGATCACTCATGCCAAGTTTGGTGCAATTCTGTTTTTCATTGTGAAAGTTATAGCGTTTTAAAATGTATGGCGAGAAGCCAAACGTTGAGGCAAGGCCACGTCCCTTCAGCATATATGAAAATACAAGTTTTTGATGAATTTTCACTCACCCACATCTTAAGTGCATATTAACCAAGGTTGAAGTCAGTCGCTCAAAATCCCTAGGAGGAGTGCATTAAAATTCACCATCAATGAAAAGTGAAAAACAGCCAAAAATTACCCTTTGACCCAAAATGGCCGACTTATGGCCGAACAGGTGTCCCTGTGATGGACTGGAGACCTGTCCACGTGTCCTTGTGATGACTGGAGACCTGTCCAGGTGTCCCTGTAATGGACTGGAGACTTGTCCAGGTGTCCCTGTGATGGACTGAAGACTTGTCCACGTGTCCTTGTGATGACTGGAGACCTGTCCAGGTGTCCCTGTGATGGACTGGAGACTTGTAAATGTGTCCTTGTGATGGACTGGAGACTTGTAAATGTGTCCCTGTGATGGACTGATGTGATTTTTATATAACTAGGTCATGGAATCTTGCAAAAAAATCCTTTGCAAAAGATGACATTCTTTTGGAATATCGAGGTGAACTGATCACCAAGGAGGATGTGAGAGGAAGCATCATGTTTACGATGAATCACAGAAAGTGTTTTTGTTTGAATTCTACTTCGATGGAAAAATATTGTGAGTATGTATGAGTATGTAAGAATAACCTATCATTGTGTCTGACATGACTTATAAAAGGCTATTAATTGTAAGGTAATTTATAGTGCTGGCAAGAGTTTTTTTTTTTTTTAATATGCATTATGCATTTGTAGTGTTGATTCAGCAAACGAGGACAGGTCGCTTGGAAGGCTTGTAAATGATGACCATATAAACCCAAATGCAAAGATGATGTACATAATTGTAAACAAAAAGCCCTATCTATGTTTCCGCTCATTCTCAATCAGTTCATCTGGACAATTTCTTTTTAGTAGAAACGTTTCACCCTCACTCCAGAGGGCTTCGTCAGTCAGAGCAGTCCAAAGCAAACTGAAGCTACCCCACCAAGTAAACAACTTAAGTGGACCAACCAGTTTGCTGTAGCCAAGATGGTTTCTGGGGGCTTGTCCCTCGTCGACTCCTCCCAGGCAGGCAGACATGTCCAAAGTGGTTCAAGACCAGAAAGTTCATTCTCAATAGTCCAGGTATCAAATCCGCTCATTCTCAATCAGTTCATCTGGACAATTTCTTTTTAGTAGAAACGTTTCACCCTCACTCCAGAGGGCTTCGTCAGTCAGAGCAGTCCAAAGCAAACTGAAGCTACCCCACCAAGTAAACAACTTAAGTGGACCAACCAGTTTGCTGTAGCCAAGATGGTTTCTGGGGGCTTGTCCCTCGTCGACTCCTCCCAGGCAGGCAGACATGTCCAAAGTGGTTCAAGACCAGAAAGTTCATTCTCAATAGTCCAGGTATCAAATCTATCTATGTTTGTTTGCAACTAAACCCATCAATGAAGGAGATGAGATCACCTATAATTATGGCGACTCAGAATGGCCATGGAGATGCAAGGTGATTTAAATTTTACTTTTTGAATGTAATCATGCTTAAAAATATTTTTTTAATCATACAGGTTTACAACATGTGTTTCACCACAATATATTTTCAATTATTTCCTACTATGTGATCAAAATCTCAACAGAGATTACATGGAATGTCTTCTGATGTGCAAGATTTTGAGGCACCACCTCCAACAGAGGTTTCAGTTGCTAACAAAACATTCTGTAAGAGCAAAATAAAGGTATGTGCAAGTGCATCGAGGAAGGATAGTTGACACTGAAAAAGTACTCCTTTAAAGAATGTCATTTTTCTATTTTTACTATTTACAGAATAGCCATAAATATGATAAACCAAACAATCGTGTAATGGTTCTTAATTTTTGTGATGTGATGGACTGGAGACTTGTCCAGGTGTCCCTGTGATGGACTGGAGACTTGTCCACGTGTCCCTGTGATGGACTGGAGACTTGTCCACGTGTCCCTGTGATGGACTGGAGACCTGTCCAGGATGTCCCTGTGATGGACTGGAGACTTGTAAATGTGTCCCTGTGATGGACTGGAGACTTGTAAATGTGTCCCTGTGATGGACTGGAGACCTGTCCAGGTGTCCCTGTGATGGACTGGAGACTTGTCCACGTGTCCCTGTGATGGACTGGTGACTTGTAAATGTGTCCCTGTGATGGACTGGAGACTTGTCCATGTGTCCCTGTGATGGACTGGAGACCTGTCCAGGATGTCCCTGTGATGGACTGGAGACTTGTAAATGTGTCCCTGTGATGGACTGGAGACTTGTAAATGTGTCCCTGTGATGGACTGGAGACTTGTAAATGTGTCCCTGTGATGGACTGGAGACTTGCAAGGGAACCGGACTTGTGATCTGAAGGACCCTGGTTCGAGTTCGAACCCCGGCCACTACACACCTTGGGGTGTCTATGAGTGCATACCTATTTCCCCAGCTCCCCGGGCGCTGACTACGGCTGCTCACTGCACCACTTGGTGGTGGTTGGGTTAAATGCAGAGAACAATTTTGTCTGTCAAGTATGGGAAACATACACAGATGACAAAAATGTGCAATTTATATATTTTAATTTATAAATGTGTCCCTGTGATGGACTGGAGACTTGTAAATGTGTCCCTGTGATGGACTGGAGACCTGTCCAGGTGTCCCTGTGATGGACTGGATACTTGTCCATGTGTCCCTGTGATGGACTGGAGACCTGTCCATGTGTCCCTGTGATGGACTGGAGACTTGTCCATGTGTCCCTGTGATGGACTGGAGACTTGTCCATGTGTCCCTGTGATGGACTGGAGACTTGTCCCTGTGTACCTGTGATGGACTGGAGACCTGTCCAGGTGTCCTTGTGATGGACTGGAGACTTGTCCACGTGTCCCTGTGATGGACTGGAGACTTGTCCATGTGTCCCTGTGATGGACTGGAGACTTGTCCACGTGTCCCTGTGATGGACTGGTGACTTGTAAATGTGTCCCTGTGATGGACTGGAGACTTGTCCACGTGTCCCTGTGATGGACTGGAGACCTGTCCAGGATGTCCCTGTGATGGACTGGAGACTTGTAAATGTGTCCCTGTGATGGACTGGAGACTTGTAAATGTGTCCCTGTGATGGACTGGAGACCTGTCCAGGTGTCCCTGTGATGGACTGGAGACTTGTCCACATGTCCCTGTGATGGACTGGAGACTTGTCCATGTGTCCCTGTGATGGACTGGAGACTTGTCCCTGTGTACCTGTGATGGACTGGAGACCTGTCCAGGTATCCCTGTGATGGACTGGAGACTTGTCCACGTGTCCCTGTGATGGACTGGAGACCTGTCCAGGTGTCCCTGTGATGGACTGGAGACTTGTCCACGTGTCCCTGTGATGGACTGGAGACTTGTCCATGTGTCCTTGTGATGGACTGGAGACTTGTCCCTGTGTACCTGTGATGGACTTGAGACCTGTCCAGGTGTCCTTGTGATGGACTGGAGACTTGTCCACATGTCCCTGTGATGGACTGGAGACTTGTCCACGTGTCCCTGTGATGGACTGGAGACTTGTAAATGTGTCCCTGTGATGGACTGGAGACTTGTCCACGTGTCCCTGTGATGGACTGGAGACCTGTCCAGGATGTCCCTGTGATGGACTGGAGACTTGTAAATGTGTCCCTGTGATGGACTGGAGACTTGTAAATGTGTCCCTGTGATGGACTGGAGACTTGTAAATGTGTCCCTGTGATGGACTGGAGACTTGTAAATGTGTCCCTGTGATGGACTGGAGACTTGCAAGGGAACCGGACTTGTGATCCGAAGTAGAGGTGTCATCGGGCCGGAAATACACGGCCCTACCCTACCCGAGCCCTATAGTTTAATTACCCAAGCCCGAGGGAGCCCGCTGATTTCCTAGAAATCACCGCCCGACCCGACCCTACCCGATTAAAAAAAAAAACAACAAAAAAAAAAAAAAAAAACACTACGTTTATTTATTAAGCTTTTACTGCGTTCTCCCACTCAGCAAAAGAACTTGATGTTGTTCTGTGTTTTGATGGAGGAGGTGTGAGCGCGCTGCTCGCAGTTTGCTGTTGAAGCTTCAGGAATGTCAGGAATGCGGCAACTTGTTCCGCCGCAGAGAGCAGTGTGCGGACGTGAGCGTGCACCTGACGCACGTCAGCTGGTGACATAATTTTGAGCTTGTTAAAGTTAGGCCACAGAAATAATGCAACTCTCTGCAAGTCGTGGATAATAATTTTGCGCTCCAGCACTTCTGCATGTCGCGCAGAAACACCTGCTGCGGAGAGTCTGTGTGTGAGGAGGACTGGCAGCTTCAGTTTCTCATTCCAGAGACAAACCAGGTTGGTGGGATATTTGTCACCCTCCAGTTCTCTCTGTGCACGGTAAAATGGTTCGAGAAATGTCACTAAAAAGTCCAGCATGTCGGGGGAGACGCTCGTCCAGGCGCGCGCCGCGCGCCTGCTCTCTGGCTGAGTGGCTGCGCTCAGTGCGCTGCGGTTTTCACCATCTAAATTCACTCTATTAATTATTTCCTCATCAATAAACTTACTGCCTTATATTCTTTACAAGCAGATTAAAACAATTTTATATTGTGTGCATTTTTATTTAGTTTTGTTTGTGCTGTATGATTAAAAAAAACCACATCAAAGCCCGAGCCCGACCCGCGGCCCGCCAATCAAACGCAAAAATATGGCCCTACCCTACCCGAAGTCGGGTAGGGCTCGGGTAGGGTCGGGCTCGGGCAAAGAAACGACACCTCTAATCCGAAGGACCCTGGTTCGAGTTCGAACCCCGGCCACTACACACCTTGGGGTGTCTATGAGTGCATACCTATTTCCCCAGCTCCCCGGGCGCTGACTACGGTTGCTCACTGCACCACTTGGTGGTTGTTGGGTTAAAGGTATTGTGACATGATTTTGTAAATTTGAATATTTGTCAGAACATATATATGTTATATCAATGAGCTCTGGTCGTTTTTGCATAATAAATTATAAATATATTAAAATTTCATTCCAATTTATGGTAATTTTTTACCATAAATTCTCTGGGACACGCCCCGTGAATTTATGCAAATCTTCATGTGACGTACACGTGGGCACTGGGCAAAAGGCGGAGCCTGGCTTGCCCCTTTGTTTGGTGAAAGATCGACTCTTTTTTTTTTTGGTGTAACTTGAAAAATGCCATCACGTTGTAGCGCATTTGGGTGTTCTAATATCAGCAGTGAACAAGTGAGCCTTCACAAATTCCCAAAAGATGAGAAACTTTGCCTAGAATGGAAGTACAGAGAACTTGTGACCGATGGGTTCCTACTGAGAGTCCTATGTCTGCAGCGACCATCTTACTGCCTATCAGGTACGAGCTGTTGTTTGTTTTTATTTGGGGAGAGTCTATTAATGAGAGTTTTGGATGATTTACTGTTTAAAAAAGATATATGTCAGACGTGAGGTCTATCTGCCGACATCTGCTTGCTAACAGACATTAGCATAGCTCCCGAGTCAACACGGGTGCTATTTAGGTATTTTTAAATTATTTCGGCTCGACCAGGTACGATTTGTTGTTTGTTTTTATTAGGGGAGAGTCTATTAATGAGAGTTTTGGATGATTTACTGTTTAAAAAAGATATATGTCAGACGTGAGGTCTATCTGCCGACATCTGCTTGCTAACAGACATTAGCATAGCTCCCGAGTCAACACGGGTGCTATTTAGGTATTTTTAAATTATGTCGGCGCGATCAGGTACGATTTGTTGTTTGTTTTTATTAGGGGAGAGTCTATTAATGAGAGTTTTGGATGATTTACTGTTTAAAAAAGATATATGTCAGACGTGAGGTCTATCTGCCGACATCTGCTTGCTAACAGACATTAGCATAGCTCCCGAGTCAACACGGGTGCTATTTAGGTATTTTTAAATTATGTCGGCGCGATCAGGTACGATTTGTTGTTTGTTTTTATTAGGGGAGAGTCTATTAATGAGAGTTTTGGATGATTTACTGTTTAAAAAAGATATATGTCAGACGTGAGGTCTATCTGCCGACATCTGCTTGCTAACAGACATTAGCATAGCTCCCGAGTCAACACGGGTGCTATTTAGGTATTTTTAAATTATGTCGGCGCGACCAGGTACGATTTGTTGTTTGTTTTTATTAGGGGAGAGTCTATTAATGAGAGTTTTGGATGATTTACTGTTTAAAAAAGATATATGTCAGACGTGAGGTCTATCTGCCGACATCTGCTTGCTAACAGACATTAGCATAGCTCCCGAGTCAACACGGGTGCTATTTAGGTATTTTTAAATTATGTCGGCGCGACCAGGTACGATTTGTTGTTTGTTTTTATTAGGGGAGAGTCTATTAATGAGAGTTTTGGATGATTTACTGTTTAAAAAAGATATATGTCAGACGTGAGGTCTATCTGCCGACATCTGCTTGCTAACAGACATTAGCATAGCTCCCGAGTCAACACGGGTGCTATTTAGGTATTTTTAAATTATGTCGGCGCGACCAGGTACGATTTGTTGTTTGTTTTTATTAGGGGAGAGTCTATTAATGAGAGTTTTGGATGATTTACTGTTTAAAAAAGATATATGTCAGACGTGACCTGGACTATCTGCCGACATCTGCTTGCTAACAGACATTAGCATAGATACCCGAGTCAACACGGAGTGCTATTTAGGTATTTTTAAATTATGTCGGCGCGATCAAGTAACATCAGTATGTGTTTTTATTCATGGAGGGTTTATTAATGAGAGCTTTGGATGATTTACTGTCTTAAAATGATAGATCTCAAACGCAATCGGACATGCTCAAAGCCACGAAGCTCCCTGCACGTTTTTTTTAAAGCTGAATCGTAAAAGTTAATAAGTTTTCCATTAATAGAGTATACAATAAAATGATTTGAGCAAGATTAAAACTTCTACTGCTTATATTGACCTTCCAAAACTGAAGACAAATCGCTTAGATCAACACTAGAAATGCTGCACTCGTCTGAGTCGACATGCTCCGCCATTATTAATTACATGCGCGTTGAGCAGCGGCTCCCCACGTGTACGTCAAATGACGGTTTTGCGGAATGCACGGAATTTTAGGGGCGTGTCCCAGAGAAATGACTACCATAACTTGGAATAAAAATTTAATATATTTATAATTTATTATGCAAAAACGACCAGAGCTCAATGATATAAGATATATATGTTCTGACAAATATTCAAATTTACAAAATCATGTCACAATCCCTTTAAATGCAGAGAACAATTTTGTCTGTCAAGTACGGGAAACATACACAGATGACAAAAATGTGCAATTTATATATTTTAATTTATAAATGTGTCCCTGTGATGGACTGGAGACTTGTAAATGTGTCCCTGTGATGGACTGGAGACCTGTCCAGGTGTCCCTGTGATGGACTGGATACTTGTCCATGTGTCCCTGTGATGGACTGGAGACCTGTCCATGTGTCCCTGTGATGGACTGGAGACGTTCACGTGTCCCTGTGATACACTGGAGACTTGTCCATGTGTCCCTGTGATGGACTGGAGACTTGTCCCTGTGTACCTGTGATGGACTGGAGACCTGTCCAGGTATCCCTGTGATGGACTGGAGACTTGTCCACGTGTCCCTGTGATGGACTGGAGACTTGTCCATGTGTCCCTGTGATGGACTGGAGACTTGTCCACGTGTCCCTGTGATGGACTGGTGACTTGTAAATGTGTCCCTGTGATGGACTAGAGACTTGTCCACGTGTCCCTGTGATGGACTGGAGACCTGTCCAGGATGTCCCTGTGATGGACTGGAGACTTGTAAATGTGTCCCTGTGATGGACTGGAGACCTGTCCATGTGTCCCTGTGATGGACTGGAGACTTGTCCACGTGTCCCTGTGATGGACTGGAGACTTGTCCATGTGTCCCTGTGATGGACTGGAGACTTGTCCCTGTGTACCTGTGATGGACTGGAGACCTGTCCAGGTATCCCTGTGATGGACTGGAGACTTGTCCACGTGTCCCTGTGATGGACTGGAGACTTGTCCATGTGTCCCTGTGATGGACTGGAGACTTGTCCACGTGTCCCTGTGATGGACTGGAGACTTGTCCATGTGTCCTTGTGATGGACTGGAGACTTGTCCCTGTGTACCTGTGATGGACTGGAGACCTGTCCAGGTGTCCTTGTGATGGACTGGAGACTTGTCCACATGTCCCTGTGATGGACTGGAGACCTGTCCATGTGTCCCTGTGATGGACTGGAGACTTGTCCACGTGTCCCTGTGATGGACTGGAGACTTGTCCATGTGTCCTTGTGATGGACTGGAGACTTGTCCCTGTGTACCTGTGATGGACTGGAGACCTGTCCAGGTATCCCTGTGATGGACTGGAGACTTGTCCACGTGTCCCTGTGATGGACTGGAGACTTGTCCACGTGTCCCTGTGATGGACTGGAGACTTGTCCACGTGTCCCTGTGATGGACTGGAGACCTGTCCAGGTGTCCCTGTGATGGACTGGAGACTTGTCCACAGTGTCCCTGTGATGGACTGGAGACTTGTCCACGTGTCCCTGTGATGGACTGGAGACTTGTCCATGTGTCCTTGTGATGGACTGGAGACTTGTCCCTGTGTACCTGTGATGGACTGGAGACCTGTCCAGGTATCCCTGTGATGGACTGGAGACTTGTCCATGTCCTTGTGATGGACTGGAGACTTGTCCCTGTGTACCTGTGATGGACTGGAGACCTGTCCAGGTATCCTTGTGATGGACTGGAGACTTGTCCACTGTCCCTGTGATGGACTGGAGACCTGTCCAGGATGTCCCTGTGATGGACTGGAGACTTGTCCACGTGTCCTTGTGATGGACTGGAGACTTGTCCCTGTGTACCTGTGATGGACTGGAGACCTGTCCAGGTATCCCTGTGATGGACTGGAGACTTGTCCATGTGTCCTTGTGATGGACTGGAGACTTGTCCCTGTGTACCTGTGATGGACTGGAGACCTGTCCAGGTGTCCTTGTGATGGACTGGAGACTTGTCCACATGTCCCTGTGATGGACTGGAGACCTGTCCAGGATGTCCCTGTGATGGACTGGAGACTTGTCCACGTGTCCTTGTGATGGACTGGAGACTTGTCCCTGTGTACCTGTGATGGACTGGAGACCTGTCCAGGTATCCCTGTGATGGACTGGAGACTTGTCCATGTGTCCTTGTGATGGACTGGAGACTTGTCCCTGTGTACCTGTGATGGACTGGAGACCTGTCCAGGTGTCCCTGTGATGGACTGGAGACTTGTCCATGTGTCCTTGTGATGGACTGGAGACTTGTCCCTGTGTACCTGTGATGGACTGGAGACCTGTCCAGGTATCCCTGTGATGGACTGGAGACTTGTCCATGTGTCCTTGTGATGGACTGGAGACTTGTCCAGATGTCCCTGTGTCCCCCTTCAGTGTAGCCAGTCCAAAGTTGGACAGATTCTGGAAAAAGGAGCAATACCTGATCCTAATATGTCAGACACAAGTTTCCCTGTTTTTCCCAGCACGTCAAAATGTTGCTTTCCTCCTGACACAAGTAATATTGGAGAAAGCGCATTTAAAACATCAGGCCAAGCCACTTCTACCACATACTCAAAGGATAAACCAGACAGAAAAGATGAGCTTCTCAAACAGGAATCCTCAAAGCAGATTACATGTCTACAAAACTTCTGTTATGTTTGTGGTAAGCCACAAACTAAAATTTCACGCCATTTGCAAACACACCAGACGCATCCTGAAATTATCCAAGTGTTTTCCCTTCACAAGGATTCTAAAGAGCGCAAAGTTTTATTAGAAAAATTGAGGAACAGGGGAAATCACAAGCATAACAATGCAGTTTTACAAGGTGGACAAGGGCCCTTGAAAGTGAAGAGAAAGACAAAAGCTAAGGCCGTAGCTGGAACATTTATTCACTGTATCTACTGTGAAGGAATGTACGTTCGAAAGCAACTATGGAGACATGTCCGTAGATGCCCCTGTAAGCCAGAAAATATGGATATGGATAATCCACCTGGAAGAGCCAAAGTGCTGAGTTTGGCTTTGGCTAAAGAGTCTGCATTCTATCATGAAATCTCAAGTGGTGTTTGTAAGATCATTAAAAGTATGAAACCCGACGATGTTACCTCAGCTGTGAGAAATGACCTGTGTATTATTCAGTTTGCTCAGTCACTCCACAACAGACATGGACAAGACCCCTCAAAATACGACTACATGCGACAAAAGCTTCATGAAGTTGGCCGTTTGTTGATATGTCTGCGCACAAAATATGCAATACATAACCTAGAGGATGCTGTGAAACCTGCTAACTTCCAGAGAGTTGTGCAAGCAGTAAAGACTGTGTCAGGCTTTGATGAAGAAACACGTTCATACAAAAAAACAAGCCTTGCCATAAAACTGGGACATACACTGAACAAAATCTGTAACCTTGTTCATTGCCGAGCACTCATGGCAGAAGATGAACAACTGATGAAGTCGTCAGACGCATTCAAAAAACTGTGCTCATCAAAATGGTCAGAGATGGTGTCTCATAGTGCCCTTAGCACTTAAAATCATGCCAAATACAATAGGCCATTAACATTACCATTCACTGAAGATGTTAAGCTTCTGCATCAGCATCTGAATAAATCAGGAGAAAATGCCTTTAACACCTTGAAAGATGAAGCCAGCCCCCAGACTTATGCAGAACTTGCAAAAGTTACACTTGCACAGGTCATTGTGTTCAATCGTAGACGAGCAGGAGAGGTTTCAAAGATGCACCTACGAAGTTTTATGGAGCGTGACACCACCAAGCTCCATGATGATGTTGCCATGGGTTTGTCAACGGTTGAACAGAAGCTCTGCAGCCATTTCACTCGGGTTGAAATCATTGGGAAAAGAGGCCGAAAGGTTGCAGTTTTACTCGCACCAAATGTGGTGGATGCACTGACTTTATTGGCAAGTAAGAGAGAGACATGTGTTGTTTTACAAACAAACTTATTTCTATTTGCAAGACCTAAATCAATGAGTCACTACAGAGGACAGGACAGTCTGCGTGTTCATGCAAGCCAGTGTGGAGCATAGCACCCAGAGTTCCTCAGGTCAACACAACTACGGAAACATGTAGCCACGCTCTCACAAGTCTTGAACTTAAAAAACAATGAACTTGACCAGGTTGCAGACTTCTTGGGCCATGACATCCGTGTTCACAGGGAATTTTACAGATTACCAGCTCCCCCAACACAACTGGCAAAGATATCCAAGCTACAGGTTGAAAAAAATATGGAAGAACTTTTTTTTTAAATAAAGTATTTAAAAGTGTAACACAGATTTATACAATATTAATACATAATACAGAAAGGTACATACCCCAGATACTGGTAGCATACTGGTTATTTAACCAGTATGTATATTTTGTACCAGACTATTCTATAAAATGACATGTTATCTTGTACTCAATTGGTATGTACCTGGTACCTATGCAACCTGGCTTTATAATGAAATGACTAATAACCTAGTTGCCTGGTATGTACCGAGGTCTTTGTTACAATCAAAAAAATGTGTTCAATAAAAAAACAACTGGACTTTTATTTGTAGCAGAAGACGTTTCGCCCTTCATCCAAAAGGCTTTCTCAATTCTAAGAGAAGAGACCTGTCCAGGTGTCCCTGTGATGGACTGGAGACTTGTTATTATTATAACTTGTCAGTTATTATTATTATTATTATTATTATTATTATTATTATTATTATATTATTATAATTATTATTATGATGATTATTACTATGATGATGATTATCATTATTATGATATGACTTGTAAATGTGTTCCTGTGATGGACTGGAGACCTGTCCAGGTGTCCCTATGATGGACTGGAGACTTGTCCACGTGTCCCTGTGATGGACTGGTGACTTGTAAATGTGTCCCTGTGATGGACTGGAGACTTGTAAATGTGTCCCTGTGATGGACTGAGACTTGTCCAGATGTCCCTGTGTCCCCCTTCAATGTAGCCAGTCCAAAGTTGGACAGATTCTGGAAAAAGCAGCAATATCTGATCCTAATATGTCAGACACAAGTTTCCCTGTTTTTCCCAGCACTTCAAAATGTTGCTTTTCTCCTGACACAAGGAATATTGGAGAAAACACATTTAAAACATAAGGCAAAGCAGTCTGCATTCTATCATGAAATCTCAAGTGGAGTTTGCTATTTATGAGACTGAGCTGAATGCAGCACCTCAGACTGAGGAAGTCTTTATTTAGGGCCTTGTCATCAAATTTATCAGTGAACTTAAAAGGTATGTGGAGCTTTATTAGTGTTAACAAAAAATACAATTTTTCCTATTTATATAACTAGGTTGAGGAATCTTAGCAAATAAATCCTTTGCAAAATATGACTTTCTTTTGGAATATCGAGGTGAACTGATCACCAAGGAGGAATGTGAGAGGAAGCAACAGGTTTGCGATGAATCGATGAAAGTGTTTTTGTTTGAATTGTACTTTGATGTAAAAACTGTAAAAAAAACTTTGTCGAGGAAGTCTTCTTTTATAAGACTGAGCTGAACATAGCATGTAAGACTGAGGAAGTCATTCGTCCGAAACACGTCTTCAGTCTGAGGTGCTGCATTCAGCTCAGTCTTATAAATAGCACCCTCTCACAGTGGATCAACCAGTTTGCAGGTCCTCCTTGATCATGAGAGCAGCTGGTTTTGGCTGTTCAGCAAACTCGTTGATCCACTGTGAGAGGGTGCTATTTATAAGACTGAGCTGAATGCAGTACCTCAGACTGAGGAAGTATTTATTTATAAGACTGAGCTGAGTACAGCATCCAAGACTGTGGAAGTCATTTGTCCGAAAGGTTTCCTCAATCTGAGATGTTGCATTCAGCTCAGTCTTATAAATAGCACCCTCTCACAGTGGATCAACCAATTTGCTGATGACAGCCAAAACCAGCTGCTCTCATGATCAAGGAGGACCTGCAAACTGGTTGATCCACTGTGAGAGGGTGCTATTTATGAGACTAAGCTGAATGCAGCACCTCACACTGAGGAAATCTTTATTTATAATACTGAGTTGAATACATTATCTCCAGACTTGGACAAAAGACTAAACATTTCCAGTTTTTTTTTTTTTGCTTTTCTTTGTGTTGTTTTTTTGAATGTCCTGAGGACCAGACTTAGCTTTTTTGATTATTCTACTAGAATTATTGAGCATTCATCAGGGTATTTTAATTTTAGTATGTGTCTTGTTCAACAAGCTTTCTAGTGTTTTATGTTTTCATGTAACAAATGTGATGCCCTGTGATAAACTTGCGAACCGTGAAAGGTGCACCCCGCCCCTTGCCCTATGATTGCTGGATATGGGCACCGGCGACCCCCGTGACCCAAAATGGAAGAAACGGGTAAAGATAATGGATGGATGTAGAAAATGGGCAATGTTTAGGCTGATGGTCCTCCTTGATCATGTGAGCAGCTGGTTTTGGCTGTCATCAGGAAGTCTTTATTTATAAGACTCAGCTGAATACAACATCTCAGACTAAGGAAGTCTTTATAAGACTGAGCTGAATACAGCATCTCAGACTGAGGATGTCTTTCGTCACTCGTAAGTTAGGGATAACCTGTACTTTACAGTGGGTTGTGGTGAACCGTGTAAAAAAAGTACAATTTTGTTTTAGAAATATGTACAAGTTTATAATGTTAATGTTTTATAATATGTAAATATGTCATCTCAGACTGAGGAACTCTTTCATCGCTCGTAAGTCGGGGATCACCTGTACTTTACAGTGGGTTGTGGTGAACCGTGTAAAAAAAGTACAATTTTGTTTTAGAAATATGTACAAGTTTGTAATGTTAATGTTTTATAATATGTAAATATGTCATCTCAGACTGAGGAACTCTTTCGTCGCTCGTAAGTCGGGGATCACCTGTACTTTACAGTGGGTTGTGGTGAACCCTGTAAAAAAAGTACAATTTTGTTTTAGAAATATGTACAAGTTTGTAATGTTAATGTTTTATAATATGTAAATATGTCATCTCAGAAGTCTTTCATCGCTCATAAGTCAGGGATCACCTGTACTTTACATTGGGTTGTGATTAACCCTGCAGAAAAAGTAAAATTTTGTTTTAGAAATATGTACAAGTTTGTAATGTTAATGTTTTATAAAATGTAAATATGTCATCTCAGACTGAGGAACTCTTTCGTCGCTCGTAAGTCGGGGATCCCCTGTACTTTACATTAGGTTGTGATTAACCCTGCAGAAAAAGTAAAATTTTGTTTTAGAAATATGTATATAATGTTAATATGTTTTATAATAATGTAAATATGTCAACAGAATTTAAGTTTTTATTTTATTTTATTTGAAACATTTAAGTTTTATTTTATTTTAAACATTTGAAGATTTGTTAGTGAATATAAATAAAGTATGTGCCTAATTTGTTTAATAAAAGCAGTTCAAAAAACTGTTCTCCTAATGCAGTGTCCTGTCACATTTGTGTGTTTTATGTTAATTTTATGTTAAGTAGGCGGAGTTTAAATGAGACGTAATTGTCCCTTTAAAGACCCCATAATGCATGTTTGTCCTCATAAACCACATTTTTTGACGTCCTTGTAAACCACACTGGAGTCTGGGTGGTAAAACGTGCTGTGAAGCTCCTATCGGAAAGCTAAAGTGACCCAAATTTTTTTCAAAATTTTTAGAGTGCTCTGAGCTTGGTCCCAGGTCGCTAGGACCTCGGGAAGGGGTAGACCCCGTATTACACCTTCGGGCGGGTTTGGCGAAAAAGTCCGGCTAAACCACATTGACAAACCTGTGTGTGTGTGTGTGTGTGTGTGTGTGTGTGTGTGTGTGTGTGTGTGTGTGTGTGTGTGTGTGTGTGTGTGTGTGTGTGTGTGTGTGTGTGTGTGTGTTTGAGATTCATCACTGCACCGCCTCGGACAAGCAGACAAAAAGAACTATGCACTCCATCAGCGCAAGATGGCCGCGCTCAGTGCAGCCGCAGCTTCACGAGTTCCCGGATCATCTCTAGTTTTTAGTAATTTTAAAAGTGTTTTTGTACCTGACTCTGCGCGTGTTTTGCGGGTGAATTACAGCCGAACTGATCTGTTAAGAATTGGAGCGGATTTACCACAGGGCACAGCTGAAATCAGCAACGAACTCAAATCAGAACTCGGAAGATTGGACCTGCTAAAAACGTCCTTCTGGAAGCAGATGCACTCCAGGGGAAAGAAAAGAAAGCGCTGCTCACGAGGAAAGAAGCGGGGTTGTCGTGCAGGAATTATGACGAGAATGCGGAAAGACGCTAAAACCGGTAAACCCCCGATGCCGGCTCTTTTCCTGTCTAACGTTCGCTCACTCGACAACAAGATGGATCTACTTCGTTTGAGGGTAACCACGTCGGAGGAGATGAGAAGATGTTCCGTGCTTTGTCTTACGGAAACGTGGATTTCTGAGGAGACTCCAGACTCTGTTTACGAGCTGGACGACCGGCTCTTTTTCAGAACAGACCGGTGCTTCGAGACTACGGGGAAAACGCGAGGTGGCGGTGTTTGTATTTACGTACACAAAGATTGGTGCACGAACTGTGCTGTGATAAAAAGAGCTTGTTCAGCTGCCGTGGAGTTGATCACAATAAGATGTAGGCCGCATTATATGCCACGTGACTATTCAGTGATCGTAATCAGCGTTATTTACATAGCACCCGATGCTAATGCTAATGACGCCCAGAGAGAGATTCATGACTTACTCACCTCGCTGCAGTGTAAATATCCTGAGGGGCTTTTCATTGTTTGCGGGGACGTCAATCACGTGGATCTCCAGGTGTCCCTCCCAGCCTTCAATAAGAACGTCTTCGCAGCTACGAGAGGAGATAAAATACTCGACCAAGTCTTCACAAATGTAAAGGGGGCATACACGGCGAAGACACGCCCAGCGCTCGGATCTTCCGATCACGACTCTCTGATTCTGGCCCCAAGAGAACTCCCTCCACTCAGGCGCTCAAAGCCGGAACAAAGAGAAATAACAATCTGGCCTCAAGATAGTTCCCCCATGTTGAGAGACTGTTTTGAGAGGACAAACTGGTCTGTTTTCAGAGAAGCAGCCACTGATGGTAGTTCAGTGGACATGGAACTGTACGCTTCCTCAGTCCTGGGTTACATCAGTACATGCTCTGAAAATGTATCCATAAAAAAATATGTGAAATCCTACCCGAACCGGAAACCCTGGTTAAATAAAGAAGTTCACGCCTTGCTAGCAGCCAGAGACACTGCATTCAAGTCAGGAGATAAAGTGGAACTGAGAAAGAGCAGGAATGAACTGAAGGATGGCATTAAGAAGGCCAAGGCCACGTATGCACAGAGGATCGAGGGACAGTTCACCTCACAAGACCCACGGAGCATGTGGAAGGGTATTAAATGCATAACAGATTACAAAGGCAAAAACAAACAATGCCCCAGGGACCCATCTCTGCCTGATGCCCTCAATAAGTTTTATGCACGTTTTGATGATCCAAACAGACCTGCTAGCACCAGACTCACCTCATCACCAGATGAAGAGCATCTCAGGGTGTCCGCAGCAGAAGTGAGAGGCAGTCTCAGAAAGATTAATCCTCATAAAGCAACCGGACCAGACAACATCCCAGGGAAAGTTCTGAAGGAATGTGCGGACCAGCTCTGTGAGGTGCTGGCTGACATCTTCACCACCTCACTTGCACTGGAGTCAGTTCCCACCTGCCTGAAGACCGCGACCATCATCCCAGTCCCAAAGAGCTCCACAGTGACTGGTCTGAATGACTATAGACCGGTGGCCCTCACCCCGATAGTCGCTAAATGTTTTGAGAAACTGGTCATGTCCCACATCAAGGCAACCGTCAACATCAATGAGGACCCTCATCAATACGCATACCGTGAGAACCGATCAACAGAGGACGCCATTTCTTCCGTGGTCCACACTGCTCTCACCCACCTGGATCAGAAGGACTCATACGTGCGTCTGCTCTTTGTGGACTTCACATCTGCCTTCAACACCATGATCCCCCAAACTCTGATAGACAAACTATCTACACTTGGACTAAGCCCCTCTATTTGTAACTGGATACTAGACTTCTTAACAGACAGACCACAGTCCGTGAAGATCCACAACTTCTCCTCCTCCACCATAACCCTCAGCACTGGCTCTCCTCAGGGATGTGTGCTGAGCCCCCTTCTGTTCACTCTGCTCACATATGATTGTACAGCCACACTTCCAGGCTGTCATATTGTTAAGTTTGCAGATGATACAGCGGTGGTGGGATGCATCACAAACAATGATGAGTCCAGCTACAGACAGGAGGTGGAACACCTGGAGAGCTGGTGCAAAGAGAATAATCTTCACATGAATGTGAAGAAGACAAAGGAGATGATTGTGGACTTCAGAAGGAACAAACACACCCATGCCCCACTGATAATAGGTGGGTCTGCAGTGGAAGTGGTCTCCAGCTACAAATACTTGGGTGTACACATGAATGATAACCTCAGCTGGAGCAACAACACCACCAGCCTGATCAAGAAAGGTCATCAGAGACTCTACTTCCTCAGACGGCTGAGACGAGCTGGTCTGAGCAGCCCAGTTCTCACCTCCTTCTACAGGTGTGCAGTGGAGAGCATCCTGTGCTCCAGCATCAACGTGTGGCATGGAGGCTGCACAGTTGAAGAGAGGAAAGCTCTGCAGAGAGTGGTGAAGGCTGCACAGAAGTCTGTTGGAGTCAGTCTCCCCACCATCACAGACATTTACACCTCTAGATGCAGGAAAAGAGCCACCTGTATCATGAAAGACCTCACTCATCCAGCACACTCACTCTTTGCCCCACTCCCCTCAGGACGGAGGTTGAGGAGCATCAAGTGTAGAACCACTAGACTGAGGAACAGCTTCTACCCTGAGGCTGTTAGACTCATGAATAAATAAAAATAAAATTAAAATAAACACTGCAAAATATCACATCATGGTGATGCTGATATGTTTTCTTGTTGCTGTGTTCATCTGTGACCATCTGTGACCATCTGCTCATACAAACTCATGTTCGTGCTGCTGTTTATTCCCACTATATTAGGCTTAGTGTATTACTAGTTGATGTTTTTCTTAGTTAGTTCTCGATGTTATTACTGTTTTTCTCTTTCATTTGTTGTTGGATGTAACTGGGACCTCGTGTACATAATCTCGTTTTCATCTCATGTACCACATGCGGTGCAAATGACAATAAAGACTCTCTGACTCTGACTCTCTGACTCTGATTGTTTGCTCTAGCTTACTTGCCTTGGCAGGGCGCTCACATCTTCCATGATTTTTGCAGACGGGGGACGGTCACACGTCTGTGTTGCGCCATGTTTGTATCGTCAGTTTTCGAGTGTGTGTGTGTGTGGGGGGGGGTGGAGGTGGTGGACACGGCTCAACGTGAGGGTGACAGAGTGCTACCTCCATAGTCAATGCTTTTTAGCTATTGTGCGCTGCGTTTTCTGTTCTTGTATTTGTCTGTTAATTTGTGCGTCTGTTGCTGTTTTGCCACAGGCAGCCACCAGATGTGACAGTATGACGCTGACACCAGGTCAGTGGCTTGGCTTGCCCGCTGTTACTGCTGTCACTCTTTACAGACATGAAGACCCAGCATTGGTAGGCTCACATCCTGTTGATGAAAAAGTGAAAGCTGCTTGTTCTGGCCTGCCTTGGAACTAAACGCCTCACTGGACTTGTGTTTTGCCCGTCAGTCTCTGGCAGCAGGTTTGACTTCCAGCCAGCCAGTGGAGAAGCTGCGAGCGCTGCCTCTTTGGCTCTCCCTGCAGCATCTTGGTCATAATGGCATTCTACAAAAGATCAGTCACGCCACATCCCTGGTGAGCTGGACCTCACCATCAGCCTGAAATATCAACCATTCTACCACACCTACATCTACAACTGAATAACATCTCAAGATTTTTACACCATAAGCCTTGTCAGATGTGTATAACTCAGTCATATTTACAGATGTTGACCTAAAGTTTGGTGTGGTAGTATCTGAGACTGATCCTCAATACATACTCTTGACTACTAACAGATTGGACAAGCACTTCATTTGAAACTTTGCCCGAACTAATTGAACTCAACTCAAAGTTGGATGGACTGTAATGAAACATTAAGGGAATAATGATTGGATACAAAGCAGCAACTAATTACCTTTCGAGTCGGACCAATTTAAGATGGCTTCCACAGCTAGCTCACTGTATGAAACACAAAAATGAGTATACCGGTAATTCCATCAACCTCACATATACAGACAGCTGAATGCTACATACCACATTAGCTGCTTATTGCACAAGATATTTGTACAAAATGTTGTGTACATCTACAGCTGATGAATCATATCCGGCACAGCTGATCTTTCTTTTTCTTTGTAGAGCCAGCAACTCCTGCTGAAGCTGAAATCTGTGGCTTCTATTAAAACATTGGTAGGTGTCACGTTTTGAACTGGACCGTTGTTCCAGACTGAGCTGTTGTTGAAGATGATGAGTGTTGTTACTAGCTGTTGGTGAAGATCATGAGTGTTGTTACTGTGAGCTGTTGTTGAAGATGAGTTTTGTTGTGGTGAGCTGTTGTTGAAGATGATGAGTGTTGTTACTGTGAGCTGTTGTTGAAGATGAGTTTTGTTGTGGTGAGCTGTTGTTGAAGACGAGTGTTGTTACTGTGAGCTGTTGTTGAAGATGATGAGTGTTGTTACTGTGAGCTGTTGGTGAAGATGATGAGTGTTGTTACTGTGAGCTGTTGGTGAAGATCATGATTGTTGTTACTGTGAGCTGTTGGTGAAGATCATGATTGTTGTTGTTACTGTGAGCTGTTGGTGAAGATGATGAGTGTTGTTACTGTGAGCTGTTGGTGAAGATCATGATTGTTGTTACTGTGAGCTGTTGGTGAAGATCATGAGTGTTGTTACTGTGAGCTGTTGGTGAAGATCATGAGTGTTGTTACTGTGAGCTGTTGGTGAAGATCATGATTGTTGTTACTGTGAGCTGTTGGTGAAGATCATGAGTGTTGTTACTGTGAGCTATTGGTGAAGATCATGAGTGTTGTTACTATGAGCTGTTGGTGAAGATCATGAGTGTTGTTACTATGAGCTGTTGGTGAAGATCATGAGTGTTGTTACTATGAGCTGTTGGTGAAGATCATGAGTGTTGTTACTGTGAGCTGTTGAAGATGATGAGTGTTGTTACTGTGAGCTGTTGTTGAAGATGATGAGTGTTTTTACTGTGAGCTGTTGGTGAAGATGATGAGTGTTTTTACTGTGAGCTGTTGGTGAAGATGATGAGTGTTGTTACTGTGAGCTGTTGTTGAAGATGATGAGTGTTGTTACTGTGAGCTGTTGGTGAAGATGATGAGTGTTGTTACTGTGAGCTGTTGTTGAAGATGATGAGTGTTGTTACTGTGAGCTGTTGGTGAAGATGATGAGTGTTGTTACTGTGAGCTGTTGGTGAAGATGATGAGTGTTGTTACTGTGAGCTGTTGTTGAAGATGATGAGTGTTGTTACTGTGAGCTGTTGGTGAAGATGATGAGTGTTGTTACTGTGAGCTGTTGGTGAAGATGATGAGTGTTGTTACTGTGAGCTGTTGGTGAAGATGATGAGTGTTGTTACTGTGAGCTGTTGGTGAAGATGATGAGTGTTGTTACTGTGAGCTGTTGGTGAAGATGATGAGTGTTGTTAATGTGAGCTGTTGATGAAGATCATGAGGTGTTGTTAATGTGAGCAGTTGTTGAAGATGATGAGTGTTGTTAATGTGAGCTGTTGGTGAAGATGAGTGTTTTTACTTTGAGCTGTTGGTGAGGATGATGACTGTTGTTAATGTGAGCTGTTGATGAAGATCATGAGGTGTTGTTACTGTGAGCTGTTGTTGAAGATGATGAGTGTTGTTAATGTGAGCTGTTGGTGAAGATGATGAGTGTTTTTACTTTGAGCTGTTGGTGAAAATCATGAGTGTTGTTAATGTGAGCTGTTGGTGAAGATGATGAGTGTTGTTAATGTGAGCTGTTGGTGAAGATGATGAATGTTTTTACTGTGAGCTGTTGGTGAAGATCATGAGTTTTGTTGCAGTGAACTGTTGGTGAAGATGATGAGTGTTGTTACTGTGAACTGTTGGTGAGGATGATGAATGTTGTTACTGTGAGCTGTTATTGAAGATGATGAGTGTTGTTACTGTGAGCTGTTGTTGAAGATGATGAGTGTTGTTACTGTGAACTGTTGGTGAGGATGATGATTTTTGTTACTGTGTGCTGTTGTTGAAGATGATTATTGTTGTTACTGTGACCTGTTGGTGAAGATCATGAGTGTTGTTACTGTGTGCTGTTGTTGAAGATGATGATTGTTGTTACTGTGAGCTGTTGGTGAAGATCATGAGTGTTGTTACTGTGAGCTGTTGTTGAAGATGATGATTGTTGTTACTGTGAGCTGTTGTTGAAGATGATGATTGTTGTTACTGTGAGCTGTTGGTGAAGATCATGAGTGTTGTTACTGTGAGCTGTTGTTGAAGATGATGATTGTTGTTACTGTGAGCTGTTGTTGAAGATGATGATTGTTGTTACTGTGAGCAGTTGATGAAGATGATGATTGTTGTTACTGTGAGCTGTTGGTGAAGATCATGGGTATTCTTACTGTGAGCTGTTGTTGAAGATGATGATTGTTGTTGAAGATGATGAGTGTTGTTACTGTGAAATGTTGTTGAAGATGATGACTGTTGTTGAAGATGATGAGTGTTGTTACTGTGACCTCTTGTTGAAGATGATGATTGTTGTTACTGTGACCTCTTGTTGAAGATGATTAGTGTTGTTACTGTGACCTCTTGTTGAAGATGATGATTGTTGTTACTGTGAGCTGTTGTTGAAGATGATGAGTGTTGTTACTGTGAACTGTTGGTGAGGATGATGATTGTTGTTACTGTGAACTGTTGGTGAGGATGATGATTGTTGTTACTGTGAGCTGTTGTTGAAGATGGTGTGTTGTTAATGTGAGCTGTTGTTGAAGATGATGATTGTTGTTACTGTGAGTTGTTGTTGAAGATGATGAGTGTTGTTACTGTGAGCTGTTGTTGAAGATGATGATTTTTGTTACTGTGAGCTGTTGTTGAAGATGATGAGTGTTGTTACTGTGAGCTGTTATTGAAGATGATGAGTGTTGTTACTGTTGGTGAAGATGAGTGTTGGTACTGTGAGCTGTTGTTGAAGATGATGAGTGTTGTTACTGTGAACTGTTGGTGAGGATGATGAGTGTTGTTACTGTGAGCTGTTATTGAAGATGATGAGTGTTGTTACTGTGAGCTGTTGTTGAAGATGATGAGTGTTGTTACTGTGAGCTGTTATTGAAGATGATGAGTGTTGTTACTGTTGGTGAAGATGAGTGTTGGTACTGTGATCTGTTGGTGAATATGATGATTTTTGTTATTGTGAGCTGTTTTTGAAGATGAGTGTTGTTACTGTGAGCTGTTGTTGAAGATGATTATTGTTGTTACTGTGAGCTGTTGGTGAAGATGATGATTTGTTTTACTGTGAGCTATTGTTTCTTTTTTTTTTCTTTTTTTTTTTCCTTGTCCTGTTCGGCATTATGGCACTCAGAATTATTGTCTGAGTGTCAAGGTGAAGCCCAACAGATTTACTTTCACAAGCAGAGCATTATGGCTGGCCTTAATGCTCCACTTGATATATGAATAAAACTTTTATTAGAATTTACTTTGGGTTTGTTTCAGATGTAATAGACACTGGGATGAAAAGACAAGAAAACAAAGCTAGAAAAGTTGGAAAAGGGTTAAAAGAGTTAGAAGGCGATAGGAGTAGATGAGAGGGAGAGGTATAAAGAGAACACAAATCAACATCATTGAAGTCTGCCTCTAGACCTGCGGAAAGAAAAAAAAGACAAAACCGAGAAACCACAACAACAAAACAACATATACAGTATAATGATATAACATCAGTCGAAAGTATTTTTTACGGTACATGTTAATACAAGATGTATTTAGTGGCCACCACAACCCAACTGAGATTGTATATGATAAACACCTGAATCTAAACACCTGTGTGAGCATGCTAAAATGTCTTGATAAGAATGTTCAGTAGTGGATGTGGAGACCCTCAGACCTGCCCCCGCAGGACACGATGGTAAAACAGGGAGGACCGGAGCCACAGACACACAGCGGCCCCCAAGCCCGGAGCCCCGGGAGTCCCCCGACAGGGACAACTGCACCCCCCCACCAGAGAGAAGCAGAGGGAAGCCCCGGGCGATCCCCAGCCACCACAATGCAGAAATCCCAGGAGACTGCAACAATGAGCCCACAGGCCCCACCCCCCAACAGAGTAGATCCGGCCATGGACACCGAGCCCCGAGGTCATACCACCCCCCAACAGAGGCCCGACAGAACCAGGGCACCCGGGCAGGCAGCCACCAGGGCGGGCCGGCACACACCCGATCACCCAGCCCAGATGCCGAGAGCCACCAACAACTTTACAACTTAAGAAACAGAAAACAGTCAAACCTGGGCTGGTTTTCATAAAGGACAGCAACTAATTTAAAATTAGATGTTTAAAATACAGGTAGTCCTCGGGTTACGACGGTCTCGGCTTACGATGATTCGACTTTACGAACGCCTCCCAATGAAAAGCATTGCTTCAAGTTACGTGGTTTATGCGCCTTTACACCAGAAAATACGGTACCAAAACGAAACTTACAGGAGAAACGAAACTTAGGAGAAACAAAACTAAAGCCACGTCCTGACCAAACAGCTTTTCAACGGCAAAAAGGCTCGTCACGCACGCAAGTGGACGCACTGGACCCAGTGGTGTCCTGACCAGAACGAGAAGCTGCGGCGGTGTGGCGGCGGGGGGTGTGGGAGGAGCTTACCGGTACACCGAGTTCCTCACTGCACTCCGCCAGGCGAGGAGCTTTTTATTTCTGTCTCTGTAGAGAGCAGACTTGACTGGTCGTGAGGGACTTGTCGCGAACACACAGCTACAATGAGTTTCTCTTCCATAGTACATGACTCCGCGGGTTTTTTCTGTGTCCCACAAACAATACGTCACATAGTTGCGCAATACCCGCCCCCTCGTTTCCGCATCACATAGGGACTCTCCCCCTCTCTCCTCCCCCCGACTCTCCCTGATCAACCAATCAGGGAGAGTTGAACGGCGTTTGAACGTTTGAACGGCGAAAACTTCAGCAATGATCAACGCGTGCTTGGAGGCTGAAGCGGGTTCACGTGCACGGAAAACGCTTTTCCAGCACGCTCAACACGCACGTGACGTGACGCCCGACGCCAAGACGGGCTGGAGGNGTATATATATAGATATATATATCAAATGTGTCTTGGCTCAGATATGACCGTCTTTCATTTTTGGCAAAAATGGTGCAGTACCACTTTCGGCCGCTAGGGGTGCAGTACCACCTTTGTCCGCTAGGGTACACCAAGTACACCAGGGCAGCACGGTGGCACAACTGGTAGAGCTGCTGCCTCTCAGCGAGAAGGTTGCCGGTTCAAATCCCGGTCCGGGGGCCTTTCTGGGTGGAGTTTGCATGTTCTCCCCGTGCATGCGTGGGTTTCCTCCGGGTACTCCGGTTTCCTCCCACAGACCAAAAAACATGCTTGTTAGGCTGATTGGTGACTCTAAATTGACCCTAGGTGTGAGTGTGAGAGTGGATGGTTGTTTGGTGTGAGTGAGACAGGTCCCTCTTGTAAATGAGTCCCTGTGACTCAACGAGGCTAGCCTGTATAAATAAAGGTTGAATGAAAACCAACCGTTACCACCTCATTTGTCCGACGAGAGCCTCCTCTGGTCGGATTCACTCTGTCGCAGCCCGGCCTCCTGCTCTGGAGGTATGAACTAGCTACTTTGCTGTTAGCTCAGTGTTTGTTAGCAAAATAGGTCAAGAACCACAGGACAGATTTTGATCAAACTTACAGAACGTAATCACTAGATTGATATTTACAACTGATTAGCTTTATGAGATGTTTGAGATAAAATTAGATGTTTTATAGACGTAAATGTGTTGCAGTTAGCTTCGTTGATTTTTCCTTGTACGTTTGAGCAAATAGCTCATAAACCACACAGCAGCTCAGTGTTTGTTAGCAAAATAGGTCAAGAACCACAGGACAGATTTTTTTTCAAACTTACAGAAAGTAATCACTAGATGTACATTTACAAACTGTTAGCTGTTGGAGTTATTTGAGATAAAATTTGATGTTTTATAGACGTAAATGTGTTGCGGTTAGCTTCGTTGTTTTTTTCTTGTACTTTTTCAAAGCGAAAAAATTTAAATCCAGCAGATTTGACCATTACGTGAATTTATTAAGGAATGGTTAAACTAAGACACATGTTTGCTATAATTTTCAGCAGACAAATCATTGTTTTTTACCGTGTTAATCTTTTCATTCAACCTTTATTTAGTCAGGTAAATCTTATTGAGCCTCGTGGGCTCATTTACGAAAGCAACCTGCTAAAACTAAAGAACGATGAACAGCAATGATAGAATTTCCTTAAACAATGAACAATAGAAAAACAAAAGAGAGAAAAACAAAAGAGAGAAATACATAGTTTTTTTTTTTAACAAAGTATCAAAAAACTAGCAAAACATTATAAGGTAGATGTATAATAATCTTGTGAAAAGTCCTTCCATGCATGCTTCTGTGGTCGTCATTTTCAGCAGGGCAAATGACGTGCTGACGCGTCGCGTAGCGGTGACGCATAATAGATGTGACTTATATAAAGGTGCGACCTGTTTATGGATTTTTCCAATTTATTGACAATAATTGGACAAAGTGACTTATATAAAGGTGTGCGACCTATAGTCCAGAAAATACTGTATATGTTGTTGTGGTTTCTCTGTTTTGTCTTTTTTTCTTTCCGCAGGTCTAGAGGCAGACTTAATTATGTTGATTAGTGTTTTCCTTATACCTCTCTATCTCCTCTACTCCTATCACCTTCTTTCCCTTTTAACCCTTCTCTCACTTTTCTACCTTTGTTTTCTTCTTTGTCTTTTCATCCCCGTGTCCATTATATCTTAAACAAACCCAAAGCAAATTCTAATAAAGTTTTATTTATATATCAAGTGGAGCATTGAGGCCAGCCATAATGCTCTGTTTGTGAAAGTAAATCTGTTGGGTATCACCTCGACACTCAGACAATAATTCTGAGTGCCACAATGCCGAACAGGACAAGGGAAAAAAGAAAAGAAAAAAAAGAACTGAATCTTTGCAAAAAAGACGAGCTTCCAGAGGTAAAAAAAGGCAGATGGCCTGAACTTGAAAATGTTCTTGAAGACGGGTGAACACAGAGATCAGATGGCCGTGGTGTTTCCACCGTGCATGTCCGACTGAACGACAATACAATCACCACCAAAACAAAATTGAAGATTTTAGAGTTAGACCATCTTGGTGTCTCAGATTCATTAGACGAAAAGGCCTCTCACAGTGTACAGCGAGCAGTGACCTTTCCTGGCAGGCTACTGTATTTATAGTTTTTAACCAGTTGTGTTACTGGCACTGTTCAGAAAAAAACTTGACTGTATGTATGTTACCGGTACATATTTAATTAAAAGTTTAAAAAGTCTTTCTATGTAAATATCTCGTTACAACTAGTAAATTGCATGTTCTGGTGTCTTTGGATTTTTTGAAATTTTAACCATTTAAAAAGCTTGCTTAGAGAATTTTGAGGCATTTGCAATCTCAAAGTAATGTTTTTCAGATTTAAATTTGATGTTTGTCTAATGCTTGAATCCACAAAACCTCAAGATGTTCAGCAGCTGACGTCTAAACTTCACACCAACAAAGGCGTACAGGATGGGATTGAGGCTGCAGTGCAGGTAACCCAGTGAAGAGGTCACGATAAGAGCTTTGTCCAGAGATGTGTTCATTTCACATGAATTACTACCGTTTTCTTGCTGAACTGTGTCCACCATGAGAGTGATATTGTATGGAGTCCAGCAGATAAAGAAAACTGCCACCACGGCTATAATGACTTTGAAAGCTCTCTGCTTTTGGAGGCCTTGGGTGCCACAGCGCAGCTGCCACAGGATGCAGGAGTAGCAGAAGACCAGGACAGCCGAAGGGAGCAGAAAGCCCACTGTGTGGTACAAACCTCGTGCTGCTAGTTTTAGTGTGGAAGAGTACTGGCGACCAAATTTGTCATAATTGCGAACACACTCGGCTCTCTCTCGTCTGACATCTGTCACAGCTCCTAAAAAGATCCAGTCAGGGATGGAGAGGAGCAGAGACAGCAACCACACCACCGAGCAGCTGGCCTGAACGACCCAGGCCTTCCTGCGAGTGTACATCTGAGTAGCGTGGACAATGGACAGGTAACGGTCCAAACTGATGCAGGCCAGGAGAAAAATCCCACAGTAGAAGTTGATCTGAAAGAAAAAGGAAATCAATTATATTGAACTTGTTGCTTTTTCAGTTTCTTTCCTTTTGTTCATTTCTTACCGTAAAAACAGTTCCAGTAATTTTGCAGAGTGAGTTATCAAAGGCCCAACTTTCTCATTAGTCGAGATCTGAAGCTCTCGACCTTGACCTCTCTAAATGGCTTTAAGAATCTGTTGGACTCCTGGCAAGAACCAATGCAGACATGTTCCTGTTTTTAGTTTTCTACATTTGCCTATATAATCTAGCTGTTTTACTACTTTTCAACATCTTTTTATCCATCCATCCATCCATCCATTTTCTGCTTATCCGGGGTCGGGTCGCGGGGGTAGCAGCCTAAGTAGGGAGGCCCAGACTTCCCTCTCCCCAGCCACATGGAGCAGCTCCTCTGGGGGAATCCCAAGGCGTTCCCAGGCCAGCCGAGAAACATAGTCCCTCCAGCGTGTCCTGGGTCTTCCTCTGGGTCTCCTCCCGGTGGGACATGCCCGGAACACCTCACCAGGGAGGCGTCCAGGAGGCATCCTAACCAGATGCCCGAGCCACCTCAACTGGCTCCTCTCGATGTGGAGAAGCAGCGGCTCTACTCCGAGTCCCTCCCGGATGACTGAGCTTCTCACCCTATCTCTAAGGGAGAGTCCAGACACCCTGCGGAGAAAACTCATTTCAGCCGCTTGTATCCGAGATCTCGTTCTTTCGGTCACAACCCAAAGCTCATGACCATAGATGAGGGTGGGAACGTAGATCGATCGGTAAATTGAGAGCTTTGCCTTTCGACTCAGCTCTCTCTTCACCACGACAGACCGGTACAGCGCCCGCTTCACTGCGGATGCTGCACCTATCCGCCTATCGATCTCACGCTCCAGTTTTCCCTCATTCGTGAACAAGACCCCGAGATACTTAAACTCCTCCACTTGGGGCAGGACCTCCTCCCCGACCCGGAGAGGGCACTCTACCTTTTTCCGGCTCAAGACCATCTTTTTATAACTTGTTTAAAAAAAATCTGTATGCCTCTCTTATGATTGTCTATTGTTGTCGCTAATGTCATTATTCTTTGTTGAAAACAGGTCTTTCTTGTAAATGAGTCCTCGAGGCTCAATGGGATTAACCTGCCTAAACAAAGATTGAATGAATTAGCAGCCTGTGCAGTCCAGAGGGGCAGAGTCAATTTAGTTACCCATCAGCCTAACATGCATGTTTTTGTTCTGTGAGAGGAAAGTATGGTACTGTACCTGCATGGAGAAAACCCATGCACAGAGATATCATGCTAACTCCTCGGTCCTCTGTGGGATTCAATCCAGCAACCTTCTCTCTGAGAGATAACATCTCTACCAACTGTGCTGCCCAATACAACCAGCTTTGTTCAAATGTACCATGTTTTACCTTTTTAGGATTTATTTTATAATTTGTTGCATTTTATTTAGAGACAGATAATAAAACAAACGTGTAAAAGTTCAAAATTTTGTTTAATTTCATCCGAGGTAATTTTGAAAGTGAGTTACTGGTAAATTTGGAAAAAGGACCTGTGACAAGTCTTGAAAATCACCTGGTGCCAAACCATGAAAAGCAATTTATTCTCACGTTTTCTTGTGTCTCTTCAGAGCTGGGGAGAAAAATAGAAACAGAACCACTGCTAAATTGCCTTTTGCACGTCTAAGTAGAAGAAGTCAGAATAAACGGTTTCACTTTCAATTTTATGACTGTCTTTTGCTGCTGGGAATATAAATACAACAACACCAACAAAAAGTCCTGCAGGGATAAAAGCACGTTTCTGCTGCCAAGACTCAACCGGTCCTCTAAGCTTTAAAATGTCAACATGAGTAAAGATGTGTTGAAATAAAGGGAACTTCATCAGTTTGCTACTTTTGAGGGAAATTCCATGTGCAGTGATTTTACAGCCAAGGAACAAAATATATCTTTTGTCTTCTACTTTCCTTCCTAAATCTATTATACCTTCAGTTTATTGAACTCTCAAAATGTTTTAATCAAAAAGGCGTTCAATACAAGATCAACTGGACTTTATTTGTTGCAGAAAATGTTTCGACTCCTATCCAGGAGGCTTTTTCAATTCCATGAACAAACCAAAACAAAGGAATTGAAAAAGCCTCCTGGATAATAATAATAATAATAATAATTAATTCAATTTATAACGCACTTTTCATTACTGAAAATCTCAAAGTGCTACACATATATTACACACATTCATAAACCGGTGGTGGCAGACTACCATGCAAGGTGCTTTCCAGTCCTACCGGGAGCAACTCTGGGTTAAGTGTCTTGCCCAAGGACACAACGACACATGGTGCGGGTCCCGGGAGTCGAACCACCAACTTTCCGATCGGGAGACGACTCCCCTTACCACTACGCCACGGCCGCCCGTCCGGATAGGAGTCGAAACGTTTTCTGCAACAAATAAAGTCCAGTTGATCTTGTATTGAACGCCTTTTTGATTTTATCATGTCCTGGACCACTGAGAATCTTCACCAGCATATCTCTAAATGTTTGTTGAAGTTTACTGAACTTAGTCATTTTGATTGATAGTAACATCTTATGGCTGTTATTGTCATTTTTAGTCTTAGAAATCACATTAAAGACATTATTTAATTCTCGTCTTGAGCTCATCAGTAGAGAAAGACTGAAAAGTGATGAATCAACCCTATTTGCACAAGCAAATTCTAGGAAATGTAAGATACTTTTTATAGTTTAAAAAAAATGTTAAATTTGACAGGCTCTGCTCCTGTCATACTTTTCAATTTACTCCTGTCATACTTTTCAGATTTATTCCTGTCATACTTTTCAGATTCTACTCTCTTGTGATTTCTGTGTACCTCATTTATTTCTCTGTCATTTCCCACTCACTCCTCAGTCTGCCTCTCTTGCCTCAAATCTTAGTCATCCACACCTGTTCTCATCACCCACCTGCCCAGCTGCACCCATTATTCACTCTCCCTCTGTTCTCATAAAAAGCCTTTCTCTCCTTCACTCTTTATTGTTTCTGCTCTGCTCAGACAACACGGTCTTCTGTTCCTCCTCTGCTCCTGTTATCCTTCCACGGTGTGTTTCCTGTCTGACTGCTCTCCTTAGAGTAAGTTTAGCTGCCCCGACATCTTTTCGTTTTCTTGTTTAAAATTAAATCATTTTTATTTTTAAACTCCTACCTCACGCTGCCTGCCTGCATATGGGTTTGAAACAGAGATCGTGACAAAATGTGTCTAAAATACTAATGATTGCATCATTAATGCTGAGTAAATGTTGTGTTTTTTCTGAACACCCTAAATAACAAATTACAAGATTTAAATAAAGCTGAATTTTTACATCTCTCTTGCAGCCGTTAATTTAATCTTTTTCATTCTAAAAGTGCTGGGGTTAAAGTGCACAACCGACAACTCACAAAAGCCAGTTTTGAGGCGAGCATAGCTCCGCGCTAGCGCGAGGCCACGCGGCGCCACGCTGTGCGAGCTGCGCTTGCACAAGCCTTTGAACGCTCGCGCGAACGCGCCAAGCTCAAATTTTACGACCGCTCACGCGCGCGCGGTGTCTCGCAATAAACTGCCCTGGTGGCGGACTGTTTTGTGTGACACACAAATGAATTAAATTCCTCTTCTTCATCGCTGATCTGGACTTTTCTTTTGTTTTTTTGCCAAAAGTCAAGTGATCGCTTGAAGCGGTCACCATTCACTTCCTCCTCCGATGAGGAGGAATGCGCGCGCGGTGTCTCTCAATAAACTGCCCTGGTGGCGGACTGTTTTGTGTGACACACAAATGAATTAAATTCCTCTTCTTCATCGCTGATCTGGACTTTTCTTTTGTTTTTTTGCCAAAAGTCAAGTGATCGCTTGAAGCGGTCACCATTCACTTCCTCCTCCGATGAGGAGGAATGAATGAACTTGTTCTCAGACCCGACCTGTCAATCAAATCAGTAGGCTGTCAGCAAATGACCAATCAGCGACCTCAATTTGTCCCGTAGCTAAACGCTCCGCCCTGCTTCTGCTCAAATGACATCAAGTATTTGGAGCGAAAACGTTGGAGCCACACGCTGCTCACGCTGTGCTCTGGTGTGAACCCCCCACGCGCAGCACAGGCGCGTGGCGCGGCGCTCGGTCCAGCGCGGAGCTTTGCCTCGCCCTTTAGACATAGATACTTTGCATGAGTAGCCTCAAGACAATCCAGTAGAGAACGCTCAGGGCCTTCTAAGTCTTCAGAGAAGGTTTAAGAATTCCACACATATGAAATGTTACATTCACTCTCTCACTCACATCTAGGCACATCAGAGAATCTACTTCCTCAGGTGGCTGAAATGAGTTGGTCTGGGAAGCTCAGTCCTCACCTCCTTCTACAGATGTGCAGTGGAGAGCATCCTGTGCTCCAGCATCAACATGTGGCATGGAGGCTGCACAGCTGCAGAAAGAAAAGCTTTGCAGAGAGTGGTGAAGGCTGCACAGAAGTCTGTTGGAGTCAGTTTCCCCACCTTCACAGACATTTACACCTCCAAATGCAGGAAGAGAGCCACCTGCATCATGAAGGACCCCACTCACCCAGCACACACACTCTTTGCCCCGCTCCCCTCATGAAGGAGGTAAGGAGCATTAAGTGTAGAACCATTAGACTGAGGAACAGCTTCTGTAGACTCATGAATATCTAACCAGAATAGTCACTGTGAAAGAAAAAAAAAATCACATCATGTTGCTGCTGATCTGTTTTATGTTGCTGTGCTCATTCATGCTCATCTGCTCACGCAGACTCATGTTCGTGCTGCTGTTCGAAGTAATGGTTTTATGCTATTATAGTATTTTTTGTTAATGTTTTTCTTAGTTCATATCTTAGATGTTATTACTGTTTTTCTTTTACATTTAATTGTTGGATGTAACTGGGACCCTGTGTACATAATCTCCTTCCATCACATGTACCAAATGTGGTGCAAATGACAATAAAGAATCTCTGACTCTTTGACTCTGATTCTGATCTAGTGGGCCTCCCTTGTCTGTGCACCCTTGTGTCTCATTATTCTTGATTAATTCCATCTCCTGTTCCCAGCTGTTTGTAATCACGTCCTGTCTTGTCTTTGTATTCAAGCCTGTCTGTGTCTTGTCCTTTGTCATGTTGTCGTTGGGTCTACCCTTCTTGTCCTGCCAGCCCGTCCTGATCCCTGTTCCCTGTTTTTGTCAGTGCTGCCACGTCAGCCTTTTGGGTTTATTATTATTAAAGATAATTTATTTTTGTAATCCTTGAGTCCTGACTCTTGCCTGCAATAGAGTACTGAGTTCTTTTCTGTCCTGACCTGCCTGAAACCCTTCAGGGAGGCCTTGCAAAGCATTTTTATTTTTGACCACTTGAAGATTTGTAACGCATTCAGTTGCAACCTTTAAACTCAAAAATCCAAACTGATGTTGTTGGTGCGCTAAAAATGAAGCTTAAAGATCTAATTCAGGGCAACAGTGATTATTTTTAATATTACAGTTGTATTCTGGTTTCATTACATGACATTTTGGGGCAGCATGTACTATTCTGGGTGGAGTTTGCATGTTCTCTCAGTGCATGCATGGGTTTTCTATGGGTACTCCAGTTTCCTCCCACAGACCAAAAGCATACTGGGGTGGGGTACAGTGCTGCGGTCTTGTAATCCTGAGGTTGTAGAGGTTGGGGAGGTAGGTTGTGGGTATGAGCCCAGGTAACATCAGAATTTCTTGACAGGACATGTGGTACGCTCAAGGACGGTATCACCGGCCAGCCACTGGATTCCTGGAGGAAAGACTGCGTAACGTCAGGAAGAGGCTGAGATCAACCAGCAGGTCATGGAGCATGGCACAGACATCGCTTCAAACGCAACATGATGGTGCTCCTGCTAGAGCTCTCATACCAGGTAAATATGAAACTTTAAAAAATAATTGAAGAATTTTTTTTATTGTAGACCAACAACATTCTTATTTTTTACAGAATGTAACATATCAGATGAACGTGCATCAAAGCTTAAAGAATGGTTGAGAAACAACTCTCAGCCTCTCAGCCAGGTAGAGATCAATATGCAGGAAACAGCAATCTACAGGGCCAAGTGCATTAGGGACAACAGTTGGACCATTGATCAGATCCTCCAAGAGTTCCCTCACCTTATGACCAAAGGCATGGTACGTTTAGGAAAATGGCATCTTACATATGATGATGATTCATTGTTTGTAAAGTGTTATTAGTGTACTACATTGAAATGGTTTTCTTAAATGTGTTTTCCATTTTTTCTATAGATTGCACAGGACTTTCTTCTCCTGCATGGGGATGCTGCATCAAAGTTGTTTGAAAACTGGCTACCCTTTTATGCTAAGAAGATCCTACACCTGGCAAGACAGGAAGGGAAGCTGACATTGCCCCTGGATGGTTTAACAACAGGTAATATTCTTGTTTATAAACCTAAACCTTGCAAATGTCAATGTTGGCTTGTGTTAATGTAAGGTTTCCCCATTGAAGCCAGTATCCTTCACTAGGCTATGCATGTGTTTTTATTATGAAAATTTAAACATAAATGGTTTGGTTTGATTTAGGACAGATGGGGTTACCTCCCCTGTTTTCCACCATTTGAAGCAGACTCCTACTGGCCAGGTCTTGTTCCACGCCAAGCCTGGTCTCTCTTCTTCTATTCTGATAAGGTTTGAGCTTAAAGTAGTTTCTAAAGGCGGTCAGCTGACAGTTCAAATCACGGCAAGCGCCCACTGTGGTTACGGTGTCTTTGTGGCTCTGGCACATGCACATCACTTTGACAGATTCTTTTGGGTTCTTCCTCTGCTTCTCAGGTAATGTCCCCCAGTGGACACACTCTTCCTCTGAGA
>JBBPBX010010150.1:0-12992 GCA_038048925.1 Garcialebias charrua | reverse complement strand
GTATTTTTTGTCTTCCGGTTCCTCTTTCCAAAGCATGCAGAAGCTAGGTGTTACTCACATTACAAAGTACTTTCAAAAATATATTAAATGGTAGAGTCTGTTTTCTCCCCATTTGTTCATGTTATTGTTGAAATGATAAAATTAGTGTTTGGGCATTGTAATAGGTGTGATGTTTTCACCCACAACCAACTCATCAGTTTTGATCAGCAAGACAATCAACATTTATTTGGCACATTAGAGCCAAAACATATGATTCTTTTTTTCCTTTTATAGATGCCTCCCTTCTCACCTTACAGCCATCCTCTTCACACCATTATGAATTTTTTTTTTAATAGAAAGAAAGGAAAGACAGAAAGTAAGACTATCAAAACATATAAACAATAAAATGTGATGGGCTGAAACCAATCTATTTTGTAACCCAGTACTGTATTTGGTCAGTTTTGGACTGAGACAATCCTGCGGTGGTTAACTCAACAGGTGTGACCCAGCATATTGAGTCAAAGTTTTTAAATATTAGACGAACAGATTTAATATGCTGAATTAAAATTACCAAATCTATATTTTATCTACATTTTCAAATTTCCAAGGAAGAGATTATTAAAGTATATCTATTTATCTATATCCATCAAAAAGAGCAACCCGAAATATAACTTATTACCTGATATTGCTGGTTGGAATTGCGGGAAACCCAGAAAGTACCGGATGTCAGACAAACAATCTGACAGACTGCATGAACAATGGCCGCCTCTAGTTTGTCCGTGTCAACCTTATCAAAGACGATGTCCGCGGGGCCTAAATTGATTTGGAATATAGTGAACAGTAATACACAGCTCAAGCGCTGGCTACAATGCTTCTTTAATTTTATTTTGGAAGCTGGTGTTGGCTGTCAGCTATCGGTACTTTTATTCTATTTTTCAAAAGCAAAAATGTTCTTAAATTATTGATCAGTTTTAAGTTATCTTTTTAGCATAATCAGTTTTTGGCTGACAGTAGGACAGTGATAGTATTATTCGGAGCAAATAGTGTTGTATTATCCTGCCACTTTTAAGCCTCATATTCTTTAATTCTGTTTACAGTAATTGCAAAAAATGAACTACTGCCTATGCACCAGGCATAGTACAAAACAGACAGGCACAAAAGTTATGATTATTCATGCTGCAATATTTTTATTTTAAAAAGATAAAACATATGTGAAATCCTGATCCTTTTTTTCTCAGGTGCAAACAGAGTATGTTTTGCAAGGGGTGATCCCAAAAAGCTGTTGATCCAAAAAGCTGTTGATGATGGTAAGTGGTTTGGCATGAAGGTCTCCCATCCAAGCTGGGAGTTTGGAACTGGGAGTTCTCTACAGTTCTTTACTCTGAGCTCCCTCTGGACAACAGAGCTGCTGACCCTATCTGTAAAGCTGAGCCTGGCCTTCCTGTGAAGAAAGCCCATTTTGATTGCTTGTATCCGGAAACTCTTTCTTTCGGTCATGATCCAAATCTTATGACCATGGGTGAGGGTTGGAATGTACAACAGACCAACCAAGAACTTTGCCTTTCGACTCTGATCTTTCTTCACCACAACTGACCGAAGCACTGAGGATGAGGCCTCTATATTCTCCTGCTCCATCCTACTACCGGTGTCACTCATGAACAAGAAGCACAGATATGTGAACTCCTCCACCTCAGCCAAAGTCTCCCAGGACCCAAAGACACCCTGGAGCCAAGGCTTGACAACCAGGTGACATCACCCTCAGGCCTGGCTCCAGGGAGTGCCCTAGTTTCCTTTTTCCGGACAAGGTTTCTTGATTCAGTTGTTGTTGTTTTTTCCTCAAGGTTTTGCTAACCCATATTCCACTAATTAAAAATGTAGCTTTGCTAACACTAAACCTCTAAACAGGTTAAAACAATTAGCAGATGTTAAAGCTAAACTGCTGACTGCTAACGGCTAAAATGTCTAGCTGTCACTCAGTCTATGTCACATACCTTCATCTACTTCCAGCTGAAGCTGCATTGGCTAATCATGTCTTGTGACATGTACTGTACATGTAGTAAGCCAATAGAGTGCCAAGGCATGATTAGTTGACCAAGCTTCCACTGGAAGGAGATGAAGATGTGTGAAGCAGACTGAGTGACAGTTGTCTAACGGTTAGCGGAAGGCATTAACAATGCATTTATGACTTTCAAATGTATGTCCATCCCTCATCAGCCTACTTATTGGACAACTGTCTTCTGTTTATTAACATGTTGTATTAATTTGGAGCTTTAAATTATTGTAAAACTGCTACAGATCATCCATCCATCCATCCATTATCTTCCGTTTGTTCCGAAGTCGGGTCACGGGTCAGCAGCTTGAGAAGGGAGGCCCAGACATCTCGTTCCACAGCCACCTCTTCTAGCACTTCTTGGAAGACCCCAAGGAGTTGCAAGGCCAATAAAGAAACACAGTCTCTCCAGTATGTCCTGGGTCTTCCCCAGGGTCTCCTCCCAATCGAACTTGCCCGAAACACCTCCCATGGGAGATGCCCAGTAAGCATCCTTACCAGATGCCTGAACCATCTCAACTGTTCCTTTTGATGGGGAAACTCATTTCAACCACTTGTATCTGTGATCTCATTCTTTGTGGCCATAGGTGAGGGTAGGAACATAGACTGACCGGTAAGTAGCAAGTTTTGCCTTAAAGCTCAGCTCCCTCTTCACCACAACAGACCGGCACAGAGTCCGCAATACTGCAGATGCTGCACCAATCCATCTGTCAGTCTCAAGCTCCATTCTTCAGTCATTCAAGAGCAAAACCCCGAGATACTTGAATTCTTCCACTTGAGGCAGAACCTCACCCTTGACCTGAAGAGAGCAATCCACATTTTTATGACTGAGGACCATGGCCTCAGATTTGGTGGTGCTGATTCTCATCCCAGCCACTTCACACTTGGCTGCAAACTGCTCCAGTGAGAGCTGAAGATCACGGCACAATGATGCCAACAGGATCAGATCATCTGCAAAGAGCAGAGATGGAATCCTGAGACCACCGAATTGGATTCTCTCCTCCCACTGGCTGTACAGAGAAATTCTGTTCATAAAAGTTAAACGGAATCTTTCACAACGGGCAGCCCTGGTGGAGACCAACTCCCACCCTGAAGGGGTTCGATTCACTACCGCCGGCAATGTGAACCAAACTCTCACACAGCTTGTATAGAAACCTGAAAGTTATGCACCATAACTCATGTTCCCTGAAGGAAGGGAACGAGGTGCAACACAATAGCTATGGGAATTGCGCCCCCACGTGATTACCTGAAGGAATACAATCACGCCTTTACGGCAGGTGGGCATCAGTGTCACTACAGAGGCCCCGCCCTCTTGGTATAAAGACGCCTGCGCCCATCTATCTTTCTCCAAGTGCACTTCACCAAACTTTGGCATTGCAAGGGCAAACTGTGTTGCACCTCGTTCCCTTCCTTCAGGGAACATGAGTTATGGTGCATAACTTTCAGTTCCCTTATCAGTCAGTGCACTCGGTGCAACACGATAGCTATGGGAACGTAATTCAATCACGCCCTTGAAATGCTCAGTAAAATGCATGCTTGTGAGAACTTCTGCCTTTATACTTTAGGCGTTTTGGCTGTTCTCTACTGTGTGTTAGAGAGTACAGCCTGAGTGACGTCACGTGTAGTGACATCCAAACTATAATGTTTTGCAAACGTGTTTGTGGAACTCCAGTTTGCAGCAGCACAGATGTCTGCAACTGGTACACCCTTAAAAAGGGACCATGAAGCAGCTAAACCTCGAGTGGAATAGGCGTGTACCCCAAAGGGCAAATGTTGACCTTTGCTACTGTATGCCCTTTTAATGGCCTCAGTCACCCAGTGTGAGAGGCGTTGTTATGACAGGGCTCTGCCAGCAGCAGGATTGGCAAAACATACAAACAGCTGGTTTGTTTTCCTCCAACTGGCAGTTTTTCAATGTAAGTACAGTATTCAAGGCCCTAACAGGGCAGAGTGCTTTCAGCCTCCTCTGCCCCTCAATGAGGGCAGGAGGGGGAGGAAATGATGAGAGCTCAAAGTCCAGACTTCTGGAATTTAAAGTTGGAACCTTTGGGACTATCTGCGTTCATCTGTGACCATCTGCTCATGTTCGTGCTGCTGTTTATAATGATGTTTTTCTACTACATTAGGGCTTAGTGTATTACTAGCTGATGTCTCTCTTAGTTAATCCTAGATGTTATTATTGTTTTTCTCTTGCATTTGTTGTTGGATGTAACTGGGACCCTGTGTACATAATCTCGTTTTCAACACATGTACTACATGCGGTGCAAATGACAATAAATTCTCTCTGACTCTGACTCTGACATATGCGGGGTTAGGATGCAGGGTGACCTTTGACCCATCAGGGGCAAACTTTGTACACATTGGGTGCACAGATAGAGCGTGGAGGTCACCTACATGTTTAGCTGAGCAAAGAGCCAAGAGCAGAGCAGTTTTATAAGATAGTAAATCTATCTTAATGTTGCTCAGAGGTTCGAATGGAGGCTCATATAGAGCATTCAGGACTAACTGAAGGTCCCAGTCTGGGGCCAGAGTCCTACTGGGGGGTCTTTTCCTCAGTACGCCCTTCGTGAAACGTATCATGAGAGGGTGTCCACCGGGTGTTTTACCCCCCCCCCAGCCCTCATGGCACGCCGAGATGGCTGACAAAAACACCTTAATGGAAGAAAATGAGCAACCTTTTTCCAGCAGGTCCTGTAAAAAGGTGAGGAGCTAGACCAGGTCGCAAGAATATGAGATAATATTCCTCTCTAGACACCAGGCCTCAAAAACACGTCATTTGCTAGCGTAGAGAGTCTGAGTTGACACAGCTCTCGCTCCCTGTATTGTGTTTATAACGTTACTGGGGAGGCCTGAGGCCATCAGCCTGTTCCTTTTGGCTGCCAAGCTGAGAGTTGCCACAGTTATGGATGTGGGTGGAAAAGCTGCCCGTGGGCTTGAGTCAGCATGTCCCTGTAGGGGGGCAGCTGCTATGGTGTCACTGACAACAATGAGATCATTTCTGGGAACCACGGCTTCTGTGGCCACCTGGGAGCTAATAATACCAGGGAGAGGGCTCCCCTGCGTATGCGTTCTAGCATCACCTGAATTAAAGGGATGGGGGAAAACGCATAATACAACATCCCTGCTGGCCAGCTGTGGGCCAGGGCATCTGATCCCAGTGGTGCGTCTGTTTCTTTTAGAGAGAAGTACAGGTTGCAGTGCGTGCTGGTTTTGCAGGCGAACAGATCGACGGATGCCCGACCATACCGTGACCAGATCTGGTCCACGACACGTGGGTTCAGTCTCCATTCTGAGGGTAACAGAGGCCCTCTCGAGAGGGCGTCTGCCCCGTGGTTTAGCTCGCCCGGGATGTGTGTCGCCCTCAGCGACGGTATCCTTGGGGCACACCACGTGAGCAGCTTGTGTGTCAGACCGAGGAGGGCTCGGGACCTTGTCCCCCCCTCCCTGTTGATGAAGGACACAGTTGTCCTGTTGTCTGATTTTATCAGGACATGTTGTCCTGCAATCAGTCCCTTTTTGAAAAAGTGTTTTACTGACAGGTAAACGGCCCTCAATTCCAGGAAGTTGATGTGTAATCTCGTTTCCTGTTATTTCCAGAGGCCTGGGGCATTCTGATTTCTGCAGACTGCTCCCCATCCTCCCTTTGAGGCGTCTGTCGTGATTACCACGCAGGATAATACTCGTCCCAATGGGGCACCAGTCATGAACACTGAAGGATCCCTCCAGGGTTCCAGGGCTGTCAGACACTCTGAGCTGATCATAATCATCCCTGTCCGCCTGAGGGGGGCAAGGCGCATTTGTTTAGCCATATTTGCAGAGCATGCATTTTTAATAGCGCCTGCGGCACGCAGGGGATGGCTACTGCCAAGAGGCCCAAGAGGCATTGGCAAAGCTTGAGGGGCACCCTGTGGCCCAGTTGAAAGTGTGCCAGGCAGAGGCGTATTGAAGAAATACGCTCCTCTGAGAGCCATGCTCTGTACAGAATGGTGTTGACCTGTACTCCCAGAAATACGGTAATCTGTGACGGAGTAAGATCGCTTTTCTGCAGGTTTATAACGAAACCGAGAGCCTCCAGGTGAGAGATCACCATGTGTGAGTGCAGCTGGACTTGCACTTTGCTCTCGGCCAGAATTAGAAGATTGTCGAGATAATTCATGATCCTGACCCCTTGACCCCTGAGAGGGGTCAAGGGGTCAGGAGGGGTCAAGGCTGCGTCCAGACATTTTGTGAATGTACGCGGAGCAGTTTTTAGTCGGAAAGGTAAAGTTTTGAATTTGTAAGCTTTCCCCTCGAATGCAAAGCGGAGATATTTTCCGTGCTTCCTCCAGATACTCACGTGGAAAAAAGCATATTTTAAATCCACTGTGCACGTGTAGTCTCCTGGTCTCATAGACTGGAGTACCTGTCTCAGTGTAAGCATTTTGAAATTGTACGTTTTTATTCTCCTGTTCATCGCCCTGAGGTTGAGAATCGGTCTCAAGCTCTGGTCTCTCTTGGGCACGAGGAAGTATTTGCTGAAGTGGCCGGAGTGTATTTTTTGTTTTGGAACAACATTTATTACTCCTTTCTGCAGCATTGTTGATATCTCCTCTCTCAGGACGTGTGCACGGTCTGGGTGACTGCAGCACCCCCGTGAACCGAGGCGGCCTCTTGTGGAATTGCAGTCGGAGGCCATGACATACTGTCGTCATGACCCATGCATTTGGGAGACACTCCCTCCAGGCCTGCGTGTGTGCCGTGAGCCTGGAAGGCATGTGTATTGCAGGCTGCCTGTACTTCGTGGGCGCGGGAGGGGGAGCATTTGACCCCCCTCGTTCGGCCCTGTGCGAGCTGACCTGCCCGCCAGCGGACGCCGTGAGGTCTGTCTGCTCCAGACAGCTCCCAGGCATCCTGCTGCGGTTCATTGACTGACCTGGCACCCTGTGCTTCACGAGGGAGGAGGGGTAATTGCCCTCTCCCTTCATCGTGACTGTTTTCATAAAAATGTTGCTGTGTTGTTGTTGTTGTTTTTGTTTGTTTTTTAGTTAAGAACCAGGGCAGTTTGTGCTTTGGTACTTTTATTTTCGTGTTTTGAAGAACAAGAGTTTGTCTTTACTTCACACATAGCAGAAAAAATATGTTTTGTGCACACACGAATGTCACCAGCTTTTCGTAGTCTTTTACAAATAAAGTCTGGGTTTAAATGACCAGGTTCCCGTACCACATGGGCAGACAAACCAACAAAACTGTGAAGCGGGCCCGCTTCATCAGGCCCGCTTCTGTCTCCCGTCCCGGTTTGCCGAGGAGGTTCTCGGCGGAACCGCTTGGCAAGGAACAAACCTGTTCCTGCTCCAGGACTGGCCGGCCTGAGACGGAGCTGTTGCGGGTCTCTGTCGCTGCTCCCCATCGTAAGCTGGTCTTTTCTGTGGGGGAAGGCGCGTGGCTGAGCAGTGTCGAGGCTGCACGGGTCTGCACCCGCTGGTGTTCCTGGGGGGGCAAAAGCCTTCCTCGGCATCCCCTTGCGGAGGGCTTCAGCCTGTTTCCGCCTCTGCTCCAGCCTGCTCTGGATACGCTCCAGAGCCCCCCCGAAGAGTCCTGTCGGCTCGATCGGGTAGTGAAGGAAGGGGTACCGTTGGCCATCCGGCAGGTCCATCAAGGTCATCCACAGGTGGCACTGGACGATGACCACTTCAGCCATGCATCTCCCCTGAGCGATAGCTGCTGTCCCCATCATACGGAGCATGAAGTCAGTGGCCCTGCGGGCTTCCTCCAGGATCTCAGTCACGGTCTGCTTGTTTGTCGTTACCTGGAGCTTCTGCAGCTTCTCTGCCAGGTATGCCTGCATCATGGCTGAGGCGTTCATCGCGAGAGCTGCGAGGCCCTGAGCTCAGTAGCATTTTTCGAGCTGGGCGGCCGAAGCGCGGCAGGCTTTGCTGGGCAAAGTTGGTTTTGCGCCCGACGTTCTGGGGGCCAAGTGAGATGCCAATGTGTCCTCCATCTGCGGGACGTTGCACTGCACTAAAACCATAGATATACGGAAGGATCTGATGTCGTATATCTCCGTATCCTTCACATATACTTATACTTAAATTTCCGGATATTCCCGGAAATGGACCGCAATGATCCTTAAAAGATCCCAATATCCCAAAATCCGGATACTTATCTTTGGCAGACCCTTGACGAATAACAGCCACATTTATTTTGGATCTGCCGAAGATAAGTATCCAGATTTTGGGATTTTTTAAGGATCATTGCGGGCCATTTCCGGGAATATCCGAACACAGATCCTTCCGTATATCTATGGTTTTAGTGCAGTGTTGGCGATTCCTGCTGCCTCCATTCCAGCGACGTCGAGGAACTGGGAAAGTGGCAGAAGCATGGGAGCCCTGGGTTCAGTCCAGGTGCGAGTGAGCTCCGTGAGGAAATCGGGAAAAATGGGCATCCTGTGCCTCGTGGCCGACTGCTGTTTTGCGTAGAAATAATTCCCCGCCAACCTCGTGACCTGTTGGCGAGGTAGAGGTTCTGGCCAGGCGATCTTCAGCGAGTCCGCCGCTCTGCGACACAGCTCGAACAGAGCGGGGATCGAGGCGTCTTTCTCTGGCAGAGCCGCTGTCGGGTTCTGGGGGAAATCTTCCTCCCCTTCGTACTCGTTGTCAGCTTCTTCATCTGAAATTTCACCTGAGGCTGTTAGCGAGATTTTGTCTGTGTTCATCATGCCCCGTGTGTCAAATTCAGCTGTCGAGTCCCCGACGGGGGGCACCATGTCCAAACTGTCCCCCCATTCGACCTGTCCGCTGTCTTCCAGTTCCATGCTCTCGAGCTTCGGTGCAGGAGTGAGCATCTCTGCGAGGTCCGGTTTTCGTGGCGCCGCGGTGCCACCCATGGCCTTGGCCACGATGTCCACGTGACGCTTCCTCACAGTCTCCAGCATCTGGCTGCAGTGTGGACAGGAGTCGGGGGATTCCAGCGCTGTCTTAGCGTGCAACATCCCCAGGCAGACAGGACAGGCCTCGTGGGTGTCCGTCGCAGAGAGGGAGAAGCCACAGCTGCTGGGGCAGGCATGTGAGCTGGGGCTCGCTGGCCTGCTGGTCTTCTTTGGATTTTGGGGTTTTCGCTTTCCCTTCTCAGGAGCCATGGCTGAGAGGAGTCAAGCTCGTAAGAAGTTATTAATCGTTGTCCGAAGACGTCTCTTTCGTTGCGTCATTTTCGCTGGCTAGCCTGCTACTCGTTAGCAGTGTAGCGGTGTGACGCAGTTAGCGCCGGCGAGCGAAGCAGCTCCGAAGAGAGAAGAAAAACTTTGAGGTTAAATCAAAAGCGCTGGACTAGCTTTTGCTAGCCCAGCAATACGCAGGAAATTTCTCTGTACGCTCAGCGTAGGGAGCGAGCTCACCTTTGATCGAGCGATGTAGTTACAGAGAAGTCCCACGAAGTTCAGGTGTAAACGAGGTGAAGGGCAAAAAGAGAAAGATAGAAGGGCGCAGGCGTCTTTATACCAAGAGGGCGGGGCCTCTGTGGTGACGCTGACGTCCACCTGCCGTAAAGGCGTGATTGTATTCCTTCAGGTAATCGCGCGGGGGCGCAATTCCCATAGCTATCGTGTTGCACCGAGTGCACTGACTGATAAGGGAACGAACAGCCTGTACCAATGGGCCCCCAATCCCATACTCACAGAGCACCTCCCAATAGTCTACCTTGAGGTACATGGTCAAAAGCCTTCTTCAAGTCCACAAAACACAGTTGTCATGGGCAAACTCCCATGGGCAAACTCCCATGACCCCTCGAGGACCTGAGGGTAAAGAGCTTATCCAGTGTTCCACGGTTAGGATGGAACCCACATTGTTCCTCCTGGAATCTGAGGTTCAACCAACTATTTGACTCACTTCTCCAGTATCACTGAATAAACCCTACCAGGGAGGCTAAGGAGAGTGATGGTCCCCCTCGAGGGGAGCCACCATCCCAGTCTGCCAAATCCAGTGGCACTGCCCACAATGTCCACACAGTGTTGCAAAGGCATGTCACCCCAGGTCCAACTAGGGATTGAACCCAGGACCTTCTTGCTGTGAGGCAACAGTGCTAACCACTGAACCATTGTGTCTACAGCAACACAACTTAACAGCAACTCTAATATGAACAAAATTAAACAGTCCCATATATACGGTAGGCATTGGGACAATTTTTCCATCCAACATTAAAGTCAATGGGTGGAATGACTGAGCGAAACATAGATTCTTCAAAGAAAATTTTAATAATAGTAATGACTGCTTGGCAGGCCAACTTAAATGTCTTGGCGGGTCAACTTTGGCCCACGGACCCCACTTTGCGCACCTGTTCTAAACAATCTTTAGACTAAGAAAGAAACTGCACACATATTTGATGTACTGTACAGGCAATTTCTCATCATTATTCACCAGCATTCAAGCGAACACATTAAAAATCTTTAATGACCATGGCAGTTTTTGTTGATGCATTTCTATGGCAACATTAGCGCACTGCATATGTCTCTGTGGTTGTGATTAATTTTTCTTTTTGGACTTTATTATTGTGTATGATGCATGCCACATGATTCACGACCTGTTCTTATAGTTTAAATGGTTTTATATTTTTATAAAAAAAAGAAGAAGGGTCATTTGTTGTAAGTCAAATGACCATGTGATCAGGAAGCTGAATCAAGCATATTAAGAGACAAAACATGAGAGTGGAGAAAAATGTTTAGTGCTCTTAGTTCCCCCCAATGAGATGGAATTTTTGCCCTTGGCCTGAACATGCGGTACGGTACATGTGCTGTGACTGCAGTCACTGATATGGGATTAGGGTGTTCCACTGTGAGCCCGTTCCCTTTAACAGTGTTTCAAACAAATGTAAGTAGGCCTATTCCTGTTTACATTTGTCCGATTTATCAGTCAAATCCACATTTCTCTGGGGAATCGTTCTTTGGAAACAACATGGACCATACTTGCATATGAGTCAGCTTTGGCATTTCAATTGCAAGTCCTGTAGTAATAATACTTCTTGAATACCATCTTTTTATTTTTTATATCTCTGCAAACCACAATGACAGCACTAACTGTACTCAAAGCTCTGCTTGCCTGAAATCTGGGTACAGTACTTGCTGATGTCACACATTACAGAGGTACCGGTAGATAATTTTTGGAATCTTTCAACTTTGGTTGGCGCTAACTTTTTTTTAGCAGCAAGCCACTTATAGTTTACTAGCGAGCTAGCACAAACAAATGACCACACTGACTGTCTAGTGCAGACTAAAGTAAACCCAAAGCCAACCAGGCTAAATTTCTTCTTACAAATTGTTTTAACCATCTTACTTATTCTTATTACCATTTAAAGCAGAGGTCCAGTTATGGTCAATTTGGTTAACTACTGGCTTAAAATGGAGGACTATAAAGAATGATCCAACCTTAAATGGATCAAAACAAACTTTGGGCCTAATGTTTTCCAAAAAACGATTGTGTTAATTCTTGAAATATTTGTCTTTAAAGCAAACACCAGCTCGACAACTGACTCATAAATGTAAAATTATGACAACCTGCAACAAAAGGTGATGCACTTGAAAACAAGACTAACGCAAAATGCAGCACAAATGAAACTAAAACATAAAAGTATGTCATAACGATACCTGTTTGTCTGCAAGTAAATCTTTGTTAGCTCATTTAATTTCACAGCTGTAAATGTCAAGATGAGAACACAACTGAGATCATGCTACTAGGTTCTTTAGTTTTTTATTTCATTTTACAGGAACAATGAGCAAAGTAAGAGAGAAAAGTCATGAATATTACAGAAACACATAGTCATCGGATAAATATGGAGGCTGACAGGTGCAAACATGGATAAAAAGGCAAAACACTCGGCAAACACATGAATGATACAAACCCCAAAACACACAAATACAAAAAAACAAATGCAATAGAAAAATGCTGTAAAAGAAAAATTCTGCAATCTTAGAAAATGAAATGCACCAGACCGTGAGGGCGACTCAACCACCAAATCATATGAGACCGTAAAGACATAACAGGATACCCAGAAAAAAAAAAGTTGGAGGAAATAAAAACGTACTTCATCTGTTTTTCCGTTTGTTTCAAGTGTTTTTGGTATTTGCATTTGTTTATATGCATTTTTTACTGTTGCATTTGTTTTTGTGTGTTTGTGTGCTTTGGAGTTTGCATCATTTGTGTGCTTGCAGCTTCTTTCATCATTTGCGGCACTTTTAGTTGTTTGCTGCATGTTTACACATGTTGGTTGCCATAAATAACACTGTCAAATACAAATGAATGAAACTTGGTGAATGAACGTCTCTTCAATTTTTCCATTTGAAGCATTTTCCTTAAACCTATTTATATACAGTAACTTTTATCAGTGTCAAATCTTAAGTAGTTTTCTACATTGTTCTTTTTGAACCTGCTGCTCAGTTTCTACAAAACCTCAAATTTCACACCTTTTTTTTGCCACTATTGCTCATCGTGTATGAGCAGCCACAGAGCCATGCAAACATGACACCTGTCGTCGCTGTGTTTAAATCTCTATTTCCCCTTTATGCACCATTGTGCAAATTGTTATGTTCATGTTCCTGTTTTTTCTCACCTTCTCTTTCCTTTTATGTTCTGCAACGTCTGCACAGTTGATGTGGTGACAGATGCCGATGGAAATATGAGCATCAGCATGTAGGGGTCAAACGATGTTTTTTTTCTGCCTAAAACTGTTAAAAAATAAAAGCAATAATACTTGTTTTACATAAAACAGAAGTTGCAATCAACCTGATGGGTTTAAGGAGTTTTATGTGAGTTCTTTACTTTCTAAAGTGCCATCATAGCTTTCAGATATTTGAGGAAAGATGATACCCTCAGTGTGGTTTGTCATATCCACTGGTGCACTGTTGATACACATTGGTTGAACTTGTCGCATTGAGTTAGGTCTTAGTGGTTGCATTTCTCGTAGCTAAATGTGTGAGCCTGTTCAAGTCACTGTCTAACAT
>JBBPBX010010149.1:39892-50228 GCA_038048925.1 Garcialebias charrua | reverse complement strand
TATATATATATATATATATATATACACATGCTTCTTAGTGCTGAAGGGTAAATTCTTCCACACTACTTTTTTTTGTCCTTTTTGCTTCTGAATAATTCACTTCACTTCAACATCAGTTTCAATTTTATTGAAGCATAAAGTGACACCTGAAAATCATGACCACAACTCTGTGACTTGAATAGCAGCATCTCACGGTGTTGATAGGCAGATCCATCTCTTGCAAGTCACTCCTGGTTCTAAAAAAAAACTATGATAGCAAAGACTAAATAACAATCTTAAGGATTTAAAATGATATCCGCAAACCTACTGAGCAGCATTGCGGTGGCTGTATCTTTTAAATCCTCTCTGTCACAGTGGAAGCTCAGTGGAGTGACAGAGAGAAGCTCAGACAGATCTGTTTGCTAGCTGGGAGCAATGCTTATCTCCTTATAGTGTCACAAGGGGCTGCAAGCCTGAATGTTTTTCCTCAGAGACAAACTTTCTCATTTTTCTGTCTTTACTCACACTTGTGTTTTTCTAGCCATACTGGGAACATGCAGTATGATTACACAGAATAAATCTTTGGATTTTTTAAAAAGTAACAAGACTAAAACAAAATGTTTTTTCTTGCATTTTGCTTACCATAAAAAACTATACAGTACTGTCTTTTTTGAAGACGTTCATTTATAAATTTGAACTGTAAACACTGAGGTCTAATTGTGTTTAAAATGCTAAAACATGAGTTTAACAGTTTGGATGCTTGGCGTTCATCACTGCAGCTCATAAAGTTATATTTACAGATATTGCCTTTAATCTCAAAACTTCCCTTTCATTCTAAAATCATTGGAGAAAATATATTTTATTCAATTACCGGTAAATGTGGTTTTGAATGAGAATGGCATTTTTTAGATCTCTTAGTCTGGTTTTAAATAATTACACAGCACCGAAACAGCTTTAGTAAGTGTTTGTAACGACATTCTTTTAGCAAATGGTCAGTTTGTGATACTTGTACTATTGGACCTTACTGCTGCTTTTGATACTGTTGACCACAGTATCCTTATATTGTAGTTAGAACACTGGGTTGGGATTAATGATGTATTAGAATGGTTCAGTTCTTATCTGAGTGACAGGAGATTTTATGTTAATGCTGGTAATATATTTTCTGCTTCAGCGCCTCTTTCTTGCGGGGTTCCGCAGGGCTAGATCCTTGGACCCCTTCTGTTTTCACTGTATCTGCTCCATTTAGGGTCTATCCTAAGGAAACGTGGTCTTTTATGCTGATGATTGTCAGATTATCTGCCCTTAAAACCCACTAGTTTTTGCTCCATTCACCTTCTGTTTACATTAAGGCATGGAAATCCGTGTATGGTTCGTTCTTTCGTTATTCCGTTTCAAAATAAAAACCAAATAACCAAACAAGCTTTGGTTATTTGGTTTTTTCGTTTTAAAACGAAATTACAAAAACGGTTTTTAAACGGTTTTTTCATTATTTCGTTTTTAAAACGAAATTAGAAAAACGGAATTGCCAAAAATAAAAAAAAGGGTCGTTTTGTTTTGTTTGTTTGTTTAACTGCAACGGTTAAACCAAAGACGAGCTTTTATTTTGAAGTTATTCATTCGGACCTTAAACCGGAAATGAAGACCTCTGAGTGTAAAAAGGATACGTTGTCTTATTTAGAGGGAATCAACGCATTTAATTGAGAGCTGATGATCTAACCGTCAACAACATTGATTTAATATTCCAAGTAAGTAATTAAATCATTACATTTGATAAACTTCCGTGTAGGTTTAACAATAATTGACCGTAGGCTAATGCTAATACCAACGTTTCTCGCTGAGGTCTGTTTACTCATTAGTTTTTAAATTAATCTTATGTTTATGTTTGGAATCAGTGTTGTGGAATTTGGAATAACACGTAGGGCGAATACGACATCAGAAATTTTACATTTTAAGTAATTAAAAAACAAGTGTGTTATGGGCAAACCACACGGTTTTATAACAAATCAATTTATTATTTACCATTTAGATACTCTTTTTTTCTTTCTTTCAGGTGTGTGCAGACTCTGTTTTATTGACAGCTGATGACAACAGAGGTGTGTCGCCTGATGCTTTTGACACTTTTGAACTAAGGGGAAAAAAAACAGGTATCCCTCACCTGCATTATACGTTCCCAACAACTTTAATCATCTTTTAAAACATAAATAGTTTTATAAATGTTTATGATGATATCAATCAAGTCAACTCCACAATTCTGTTTCCTGATTTACAACACAGCTCCTTCACACTAGTTCTAAATGAAGGTTTTACAAACATTTACATTCCCTTCAGGTTATAATGACTCTTTTTTTAAAAAATATTTAAACAAATTGTAATTGAATATTTGGGGGTAATATTTTTATGAGTTTTATACATGACTTGTAAAATACTATGTTCAACCAAACTAATAATTCTTATAGGTATTTTTTGTAAAATAAAAACATGGTTTGTAATTGTTTTGCATGCTTTTCCCCAAACTTCATTACAATAGATTAAATATGGAACAATTATTACATTATACAATATATACAAAACTTTGTCATTCAAAAACTATTTTACTTTATACAGTAATGCAAGAGAGTCCAGGCAGGATGGAGCAGATGGAGAAAAGTTTCAGGAGTGATTTGTGACAAAAAGGTGTCAGCAAAGGTCAAAGGAAAAGTTTACAAGACAGCGTTGTATGGTCTGGAGACAGAGACATGGACAAAAAGACATGAGACAGAACTTGAAGTGTCAGAAATGAAGATGTTGAGGTTCTCCTTAGGAGTGACAAGGATGGATAAGATCAGGAATGAGATCATCAGAGGTACAGCACATGTTGAACAACTGGGAGATAAAGTTAGGGAGGCCAGACTGAGATGGTTTGGACATGTCCAGAGGAGGGACAGTGGGTATATTGGTAGAAGGATGTTAGAAATGCAGCTGCCAGGAAAAAGACACAGAGGAAGGCCAAAGAGGAGATATATGGATGCAGTTAGAGAGGACATGAAGGTAGTTGGAGTGAGGACAGAGGATGCAGAGGACAGAGTGAGGTGGAGGAGGATGACTCGCTGTGGTGACTCCTGAAAAGGGAAAAGCCGAAAGAAGAAGTAGTAATGCAATTGATGTTTTTATTCTTAAGTAATTTACATGAGATTTCTATGTCAGCTTCTTATAAATAACAACGCCCAAAAGTTTTAATTAACTATGAATTTCAAAGCTGTAAATTTTAAAGTTGTTTAAATTTATTGTGCCGCCGCTGTGGTGTGGGGGTTGAGCGCGCGGCACATGTTCTGAGGCTAGCCCTCGCTGCGGGTGTCGGGTTCGAGTCCCAGTCCCGACGACCTTTCGGCAATCCCCCCCCCCCTCTCTGAGCTCATGTAAAGGTCATTTTATTGATTTTAGGTTGCTAAGCAGAATATTATATAGTTGATATTGATAAGTATTGTGTATACCAAGCAAATTACAGGAAATGTAAAACTTGTTAAGAAATATTGTGCAATGTTGCAATAATACTAACATGTTACCCATTTTTATGTTAAATACAGAGCCTATGAAGGAGCCAATGTTTGCAGACTGCTGTAGAAGTCTTCTTGGTTGCCAGTCTCACCTGCAGCCGTGGCAGAACAGCTGTACTCACTGTCCAAAGTGTCACGAGGAGGATGTTGAATACCACATACACTCAGTTGTGTTCTAACCAACTTCCTACACTTAAACAAGTTTTTAGTTTTACTTACTTCCTACACTTAAACAAGTTTTCTTTAGTTTTACTTTATTTAATTTTCATCACAATATTGTTTTATGACATTGAGAAAAAATTGTCTTACATTTATAAATAATGTTCAAAAGGTTTTTTTATACAGACATTTTACAATAAAAGATTGTTTTGCACTGAAACTGAATTTCTCTCTTAATTTTTTTTTATATACTATACTGTAAATGATCATTTTGGATTAATTCACAATCACCATTTATTTTAAACGTGAATAATTTATTAAATTTTCACACCTTCTTAAACATTTCATACATGTCTCTGTCACATGGAGCAGGCAGAAGAGTGCTTCAGTGAAAATGCTGTAGTCATTGACGGTAAGCAGCCCCAAACTCCACCTCTGCCAGGCTTCCGTCTTCTTCATTATGAAATGGATCCACACCAAAGGTTGACTCTGTTCACAGTGAAGATCTCAAAGTTGATGTGCATCAGTTGCACAGGGTAACAGGCTTTCTGCAATTTTGGCAGCTGATTGGGTATTCCTCGGCCTAGAAAAAAAGTGAAAATAAATTCACCACAAGAAGGCATCTGACGACAGAACAACGTTTGTCTTATATTTAGGGGTGCTTGAACAATCAACATGAGAAAACAGTTAATTTAGTCTATTCTTAAACCTCTGGTGAGGACTAATTACCCAGTGGTAGGATAAATGTATGTCTATACTGTACAGGATTCATGTGATAATTTTAAAGCACAACAGCATGTTTTTCTTGTGTGCTGCTTCCAGAAAGCAGTACCTTTTTTAAATAAAACACAAACATTCAAGTCAAACTCAGTTTTCAGGATTGAAGAATAATGTGATCTCCAGTTTCTGTTTTAATTAAAATGTAGTTACCTTGGCTACTGCCTCTAGTTCAAAAGTGTCAAAAGCCCCTCCACCAGTGAGGCAAAACACCTCTGTTGCCATCAGCTGTCAATAAAACAGAGTCTGCACGCACCTGAAAGAAAGAAAAAAAATTATCTAAATGGTAAATAATAAATTGATTTGTTATAAAACCGTGTGGTTTGCCCATACACTTATTTTTTAATTACTTAAAATGTAAAATTTCTGATGTCGTATTCCACGTGTTATTCCAAATTCCAAAACACTTTCTATACTGCTACATCTTGATGCCAATGATTCAAAACATAAACATAAGATTAAAAAACTAATCTGGGCTATTAATCTATGAGTAAACAGACCTCAGCGAGAGGTCGTTAGCCTACAGTCAATTATTGTTAAACATACACGGAAGTTTATCAAATGTAATGATTTAATTACTTACTTGGAATATGAAATAAATCTTGTTGACGGTTAGATCATCAGCTCTGAATTAAATACGTTGATTCCCTCTAAATAAGACAACAACGTATCTATTTTACACTCAGATATTCCATTTCCGGTTCCGGTTTAATGTCCGAATGAATAACTTCAAAATAAAAGCTCGTCTTTGGTTTAACCGTTGCAGTTAAACAAACAAACAAAACAAAACGACCCTTTTTTTTATTTTTGGCAATTCCGTTTTTCTAATTTCGTTTTAAAAACGAAATAATGAAAAAACCGTTTAAAAACCGTTTTTGTAATTTCATTTTAAAACGAAAAAACCGAATAACCAAAGCTTGTTTGGTTATTTGGTTTTTATTTTGAAACGGAATAACGAAAGAACGAACCATACACGGATTCATGGATGGCTTCAATTTTTTATGTTTTAACAACTACGGCTGTCCTTGTTACTGGAAACCTTGACTCTCTTGAGCCATATCTTAAAGGGGACCACAGATGCAAAATTCACTTTTTAATGTTTTTTTTTACTCAACTTTGGGTATGTACTTCATAAAAAAAAACAGTCCTAGGGCCAAAAAAATGCACCCAGTGGTTTATTTACTCTAAGTATATTTATTTATCTTTGATAGAAACACTTCGTTTTCAAATCCTGCGGTTTGTGACGTCACAAACCGCAGCCACAACCCACCTCAAACCTGAGTCCAGCCCCTCACCTAGCAACCCCTGGTTAGGCTCAACCAGAGCCGTATATATAGAGAGTTCTGACACTCTTTGAAGTCGCCAACTGGCAGTCAATCGTTCCAAACAACGGCCATGGAAACCTTGTGGAGCTGCGCCCTCTGGCGGCAACGGAGCGCTACTGCAGGCAGAGTCAGACTGTTAAACAGAGCATGGAACAAATCGCCCCCTCCATGACCCACGTGACTTCCGCATTCCATTCTTACAACGGATCTCTATGGAAGTGTCGCAACTCTCACTTTATATGGCTCTGGGCTCAACCCACTTCAGTATAAAACATGGGCGTAGCCAGAATTTTATGAGGGGCGGTTCGTTTAAAGGAGAAGTTGACCAAGCTAAATTCACATGCCTGAATAGGTCAGTGGAAACAGTGTTGGGTTTCTGTCCCAAACCTTATGGGTTCAATTCCCACATGGTACAACGTTTTTTTATTTTTTATTATTCATTCCAGATTAAAAAAACACAAGAAAACTATTTACAAAACAACAAGAAATAAAACAATACATGAAATGAAAGGAAGCAGAAGAAGAAAATAATCTTATCTGCCCCTTCTCAAACATTTTTTTTTCAAACACTCGATTCAAACAACTAATTTTACGTTTGTCTTTTATTGGATAAAAAAAGGAGTTAATATGCCTGTTAACACATTCTACTTTTTTATCCAATAAAAGAGTGTTTGAAAAAAAATTAGTTTGAGAAGGGGCAGATAAGATTATTTTCTTCTTCTGCTTCCTTTCATTTCATGTATTGTTTTATTTCTTGTTGTTTTGTAAATAGTTTTCTTGTGTTTTTTTAATCTGGAATGAATATAAAAAAAAAACGTTGTACCATGTGGGAATTGAACCCATAAGGTTTGGGACGGAAAACCAACGCAGTTTCCACTTACCTATTGAGGCATGTTACTTGTTACTACATGTTACTAACATGATGCAACAACCTTCATCTCTTTAAAATGTAACAAGATAAACACCAAAAAATATATTTATTTATTTATTTTTATTCAAACTCATTGAATTCTTCATCCTCTGCGTCGCTGAAGAGTTCTGTCAACTCCTGAGCAGGTAACAGGTGCAGCGCTCAGAGCAGCTGCGTCCTCCTCCTCCGCGTCAGCTCCATCAAACATCCTGCCTTCCTGAACCCAGACAGATGGATTCTTTACTGACTGAGGTCCAAGCTTTATTCCATCCATCCGTCCGTCCGTCCGTCCATCCATCCATCCATCCGAGGACCTGATACACGTCACGTGCATCTGTCCTGTAGCTGTTGCTCTCTGTCCATCATGGTGCAGAGCTGCTTTGAAGCTTGGGTTAGGGTGAGCAGGAAAGGAGCTAATTTTAAAACAACAACAGTTTTGAGATGGCTGTTACAGAGGGCGGAGTTAATGTAAACAGATCTTTGAAGGGTGTGGCTTTCAGAGCTCATTATCATAAACCAGTCGTTCAAAACGAAAGTTAAAAATGGCAGAATTAAAAAGGGTATAATTGATTATCTAAGAATTATTTTGTGTATTAAATTGAATGAACATTGTCTGGATAGCACACAGACATACCATAAAATTTTTAAAAACCTATCTGTGGTCCCCTTTAAGCAATCTGTTACAAATCTCAGGATGGTTTTAGACTCTGCAGAAAAGTTTCTACCAGTTAAGGCAGTTAGCAAAGATTCAGTTTGTTTTGACCAGATCTGACCTTGAAAAAATGTCCATGCCTCCATTACAACTTGACTTACTCTAACGTGCTTAATGTTGCAGTGAGTCAGGTCTCCCTTTCACATCTCCAGCTTGTCCAAATGCTGCAGCTTTGTTCTTAACAGGAACTCATGGGTTTGAGCATTTTTCACCAGTTTTATCCTCCCTTCACTGGCTCACTGTATGTAACAGAATATATTTTAAAATTCTCCTGTTGACCTACAAGTGCCTTAATGGCCTTGCACACCTCATATCTCTCTGACCTACAAGTACTTCAACCTCAAGTTTCTTCTTGGGCACTAAGATCATCCAACCAGCTGCTTTTGGTTGAAGCTCTGAGGACCTTGTGCTTTTTCAGTCGCAGCTCCTAAACTTTGGAACAATCTGCCTCCCCATCATTAGACAGGCCACTTCACGTCCTCTTTTTAAATCTCTTTTAAAAACGCATCTGCTTTCACTGACTTTTAACACAGTGTGATTTTAGTTAGTATTTTATTATTTTGTGTTTTTATGTTTTTCTTTTGATGTTTTAAATTATTATTATTATTTTTTTTCTTCTTTAAATTCCTGCTATTGATTTTTATTGCTAAGCACTTGGGTAACAGCTGTTATTTTTATAAATAAATAAATTTGACTTGACTTGACCTTTTTTTGTGTGTGTAGGTCCGACTAGCCCTGGTGGACGTCACGTACATCACGAACACCGTGATGATGAATACACTTGTCCAGAGTAACGAAAGCTGCCTGTCCATCGTCAATGACGCCCTTCAGGCCATTCAACAAATCGTAGCAGGCAGGACACCTTCACGTCTCATTTCCAACTCTATCGCCCGTCCTCGACTGCCTTCCACCATACTTCTGGCCATTGGCGGCTGGAGTGGTGGTGATCCAACAAATGGCATCGAAGCGTATAACATCCGAGCTGACCGTTGGACCAATGTGACAATTGATTCTGAGCGCCCTCGTGCCTATCATGGCACCGCCTTCCTCAAAGGCTACGTCTACTGTGTTGGCGGCTTTGACAGGGTGGAGCATTTCAACAGTGTCCGCAGGTTTGACCCTGTCTTGCGCACCTGGCAGGAGGTAGCACCCATGTACTACCGCCGCTGTTATGTGAGTGTGACTGTGCTGAATGGGCGCATCTATGCACTGGGAGGCTATGATGGACAACAACGACTCAGCACAGCAGAGTACTATTGCCCTGAGGCCAACCAGTGGAGCTTAATTGCATCGATGCACGAGCAAAGGAGTGATGCGTGCTGCACAACCTTAAGGAACAAGGTGGGTGGTTGGAAACAAGGGTGAAAACTGATGGACTAGGTTGATGTTGTTAGACTTTAGAGCTTCTAAAGTGGAGTTTTGTGGAAAGTTAATGGGCAACTAAAATCTACTGTAGATAGCTCTCTGAATCACCTTCATTAAAAAATAAGAAAAAAGAAGTTAATTTTAACAGGATTTGCAAGCTCATGGCTAATCTGGGTGGTGCCATGACTAAAGTTGACTCCTGCCATCATAGATCAACTTCAGTCAAAGTTAATTTACTTGAAGGTTTCACAGCAGTTCAATGCAAAAGCTTTTTATAACACATTACATGCTGTTTTGCATTCTTTGCATTTGATTATTATCTGAGCATACATTTTATATTTTAGCTGAAATAACCTCAGGGCTAGAAGTGTATTACATATAATTTTACGTAAATAACCATGCAATGCAAACATGACAGCGATGTACAGTTTTCTAAAATAACATTTGCACAAACTACTATGAAACTGAGTAATTTTAAGATTACCTCAATCCTCTTATTTTCACTCATCAGTCTGGTCAAAAATATGTTTTTTTCTCTAAACTGTGGCCGTTCAAGGCACTGTTTATAGCAGGTAAGTTGTGAACTGTTCAGAAACCCACTTCCAAATATCTGTACAATTTTATTCTTTTGTCTTTAGATTTATATTTGTGGTGGATTTAATGGACATGAGTGCCTGGAAACAGCAGAGTTTTACAGCCCAGTAACCAACCAATGGACAATGATCGCCACGATGAACAGTGCGCGCAGTGGGATAGGAGTTATTGCGTATGGCGGCCACATTTATGCGGTAAGTGCATTAAATGCTGCTGACTTATAGGTTACAGGTTTAAATTACATTGATTCTGTTTTCATAAGCGGGACTTACAAGCTGATCAGACTGGCTGAGAGGTTTGCTTACATCAAACCTAAAGATAATCTGATATAACCACAGCTAACTGATAATTTAATTTAATTTATTTGTCCGTTCATATATTCAGGAGAGGGTTCGCTGGAAAAGTCAACTAGTGCAACTTGTAAATGTTCACCATATATGAAAGGAGTTACGTCTGGGAAATAATCAGGAAAATTTGCTCACCGCACATAAATAACCATTATATTACAAGTGTGTCTAGACATAACAGAAATTTAACACAAAGGAGAAATTCATTTTTTCCTGTTTCTTTTTACCAGAATGTATACTTTTGAAATTACAAAATTATAAATCCAGTTTACTCCAAAACAGATCCAGATTCAAACCCAAATCTGTAAAGTCATTCTAATTACAGTACAGCATTAACACGTTGACATGCAGTACAATCTAAAATGCCAGTTAATTATCTAAGGATAACTTACATATTTAACAGTGTTGGAAATATTTTGCAGCTGAGCCATCTCTTTTGGTATAAGATTTACTTTCTTGAGATATTTTCCTAAACTTGTTTTTTTTGTGTGCTATTTTCAGTGGTTGGTTTAGTGTCAGAGTCTCCTAATAAGTGGAATAATCCTCTGAGCACAGTGGAAATGCAGCTGATTTCCTTTAAAGATATTTTTTTCCCCATAAGGACTGAGGTTTAGTTTCCAACACAGACACATTTA
>JBBPBX010010149.1:20472-39645 GCA_038048925.1 Garcialebias charrua | reverse complement strand
CAGACTTGCTGAGTGGTTTGCTTACATCAAGCCTAAAGATAATCTGATGTAACCACAGCTAACTGAAAATTTAATTTAATTTATTTGTCCGTTCATATATTCAGGAGAGGGTTTGCTGGAAAAGTCAACTAGTGCAACTTGTAAATGTTCACCTTAAATGAAAGGAGTTACGTCTGGGAAATAATCAGGAAAATTTGCTCACCGCACATAAATAACCATTATATTACAAGTGTGTCTAGACATAACAGAAATTTTACACAAAGGAGAAATTCATTTATTTCCTGCTTCTTTTTACCAGAATATATACTTTTGAAATTACAAAATTATAAATCCAGTTTACTCCAAAACAGATCCAGATTCAAACCCAAATCTGTAAAGTCATTCTAATTACAGTACAGCATTAACACGTTGACATGCAGTACAATCTAAAATGCCAGTTAATTATCTAAGGATAACTTACATATTTAACAGTGTTGGAAATATTTTGCAGCTGAGACCTCTCTTTTGGTATAAGATTTCCTTTCTTGAGATCTTTTCCTAAACTTGTTTTTTTGGTGCTATTTTCAGTGGTTGGTTTAGTGTCAGAGTCTCCTAATAAGTGGAATAATCCTCTGAGCACAGTGGAAATGCAGCTGATTTCCTTTAAAGATATTTTTTTTCCCCATAAGAACTGAGGTTTAGTTTCCAACACAGACACAGACACATTTATGTACAACAAAATTTTAATTGGAAACTTACAAACCACAGATAGAAATCTAGTAAAAGTACATTGAATTAAAAATAATAATAATAATATTAAGGCGGGCTTGAACAAGCAGGAACAAAATCAGTCGGCATGCCAAAAACTGACATGAAAAGAAAAACGAAATGTAAATATGTAAGGGGATAGTTATTAGATGAAAGGTGGACAACTCTGTAACTTTTACACAATTCAACACAAAGTAGAAGTATAAGGTGCATAAAGACAGGCTGATTTTAAATTAAACAGAAATTAAGATAGACTAAGAGCCACAACTTCTACAAAACATATGAAGTATAAAGAAATCACGGCAAAAGCCACCAACACACACATTTCTCAAAACTACTGGTTGAATTGCTCGTTTTAGAAAGAAAAACAAAACTTTTCATCCAGACCTCGCGTCAAGTACTGGTTTCTTTTAGAAGCTGAAAAACGGTCTCAGCACATATTGCATTCAAACACGAGTAATTAGACTTTCATTTGTTTCTTTTAGGTTGGTGGCTTCGATGGCAACAGCCGCCAGCAGTCTGCTGAGGTCTACGACCCACTGGACAATAGATGGCGCTATGTGGCTTCCATGGTCACCCCCCGCAGTAACTTTGGAATTGAAATAGTTGAAGATCGCCTCTACGTCATCGGGGGCTTCAACGGTTCCACCACCACCTTCAACGTCGAGTACTACAGCCATGCAAACAACGTGTGGACTTCGGCCTGTAATATGGAGATCTACCGCAGTGCCGTCAGCTGTTGTGCGATCTCTGGACTCCCCAACATTGCTGATTATGTGACCTCTGACCCCCAGCTGCAGGAAGAGGAGATGGAGGATGGAAACTCCTAAATCCTCACCATCTGGGATCTTACATGACTGCAACAAAAATGAAAAAAATAAAAACCTAAATGCATCAAACGACTGTTTAACACAACATTTTTCCACAGATGTCTATGTATTTGTGTATTAGCTGCAGTTGAAGTGGAGTACATTATTAAAATCTTAAGACATACGGCACCAAAGAGCAATTTGCACCTAAACTAGGCTCTCATAGTTATGATTTGGAAGATTTTGTAGAAGAGAGGCTCTCAGACAGTTTCACAGACAAGACAAAGCAAAAGCAAAGCGGAGAACGAGAGGAGACGTCCGCCCTTGAGAAGAGCAAGTGTTGAAGGGAACGAAGAGGTGGAAACACATTCAGAGATCTATTCTAAGTTGCTGCTGTTACTTGACTTTCTGGCTGTTGTCAAGGACTGGATGTTCCACAATCTCCTTAAACTAAATTTGGACAAAACTGGGATTATTCAGAACGAAGAAAAGCTTGAATGACTTCTTTCTGTCCTTTTCTGTTATGCCGATTTGCACTCTCCTCTTTCTCCTTCTCTCTGCCCGTCTCTTAATCTCCTTTTTTCCTCAACTTCCCTCATCTGGGCTCTGTTTTTGTCTTTTATCAGAAAGACGAAGCAGTGGTTGCTCAGTATAGGACAGAATCACCTTGAGGCAAACAGCAGAGACTTGTCTCCTCGATGTTCCTCTTCAGGGTGAATATGAAGTGCACATAAAGGACATGCATATTGACATACTGTAACATGAGTCATGTGAAAAGGATTCTTACTGACCTACAGCAAAACTGGGCTCTGAAAAAAGAAATAAAAAGAGGCAAAATACATACATATGGTTGTGCTAAAACAGTGTACAGTTACTAACAAGTTNACTTTAATGACATCTACCTTCAGTCTGTGTCGGTCCACTCGCTTCCGAAATGTCCAAATTAAAATGACCATACCAATGGAACGTGCCTGAGAAAATCCCCGAGATCTAATCCATTCAGCCAAAAGTCTGGGTTCTCGAGACATGAACCAAGCCATCATGTAAGGCAGGCAGCCTGACCAGGTCCAGATTTGCTGCCGACGTCTTCCTTTTGTGTTGATAGACCAGGAACCAGCCAAATCCAAAAAGCAGGAACCAGTTATCATAAATCCAATTAAATATGCGTCCTTAAGATCCACAGATGACAGCAGAGATAGACACGTCATCAAGTCTTCCAAGTCGATGAGATATCCAGCTGTGTGCATGCCAACAGGGCAAATCGGCTCGCCTACAGCCTGTCTTCTTTTAAAGAAATGTTATCAGTTGTGTTGAGGGACCAACTGACCAAATTGAAGTCCATAGTTATGATTCTGAAGATTTTGTAGAAGAGAGGCTCTCAGACAGTTTCACAGACAAGACAAAGCAAAGCGGAGAACGAGAGGAGATGTCCGCCCTTGAGAAGAGCAAGTGTTGAAGGGAATGAAGAGGTGGAAACACATTCAGAGATCTATTCTAAGTTGCTGCTGTTACTTGACTTTCTGGCTGATGTCAAGGACTGGATGTTCCACAATCTCCTTACACTAAATTTGGACAAAAATGGGATTATTCAGAACGAAGAAAAGCTTGAATGACTTCTTTCTGTCCTTTTCTGTTATGCCGATTTGCACTCTCCTCTTTCTCCTTCTCTCTGCCCGTCTCCTAATCTCCTTTTTTCCTCAACTTCCCTCATCTGGGCTCTGTTTTTGTCTTTTATCAGAAAGACGAAGCAGTGGTTGCTCAGTATAGGACAGAATCACCTTGAGGCAAACAGCAGAGACTTGTCTCCTCGATGTTCCTCTTCAGGGTGAATATGAAGTGCACATAAAGGACATGCATATTGACATACTGTAACATGAGTCATGTGAAAAGGATTCTACTGACTTACAGCAAAACTGGGCTCTGATAAAAGAAATAAAAAGAGGCAAAATACATGGTTGTGCTAAAACAGTGTACAGTTACAAACAAGTTAATCAGAATATTTAAATTGGAATATTTAATACTTTTATTTTCAAAGACACTATCTTCCTTTCAGTGTTGCAGGATTCTGGTAACATAATATCAAGTCTATAAATACTTTCAACCTGATGCTTCAGCTGCAGTCTCAAATAATAAAATACAGAATGGCTGTTGTTACATTTTTTTAAATACAGTTGTAGCTGAACATTTACCTGCAATTTTAGCAAAAAATGTTCAAACTTTAAATTAGGGTGTTTGTATTTTTTATTGGAACATGAACCCAGATTTGTCCAGAGCACTTTGGACAGATGCCTCTCAGCCAGCAGGTCCTCGGTTAAAATCCCGGTCTGGGGGGCTTTTCTGGGTGGAGTTTCTATGTTCTCTCCGTGCATGCGTGGGTTTTCTCCGGGTACTCCGGTTTCCTCCCACAGATCAAGAACATGCATGTTAGACTGATTGGTAACTCTAAATTGTCCCTAGGTGTGAGTGAGAAAGTGAATGGTTTTTTTTTTTGTCTTGTTTGTCTAAACAACATTAAAGTCTGGTTAAAACGAAGTCTGGTTAAAACAAAGTCTGGTTAAAGCAAAATTTTCTGAATTTAAATGAAAATAAAACACAAGTCATCAGCTTTGGTAATTGTAATACTGTATGTACCCTAAATGTTCTTGGCCCCTTGGCTTCACACAGCCAGGAATCTGGGAGGTTTTTTTTATAGTGTTTAAACTTAAACAGATAAGTGCAGATGTGAAATCCAGTTTCTTCCAACTTGGTGCACCCTGCCTCTCACACAGTGATTGCTCGACATGGGCACTGGCCAGTGGTGTAGTCTACATTTTTGTAGTGGGTATACTGTGCTTAGAAACCAAAGTATGGTACACTGTAACAATGTACAGGTAGTCCCCGACTTACGAGCGCTCTTACTGACGAGGTTCCGGACTTACGAGCTGGTGAACAAGCAGTAAATTTGTAAAGAACATACAAAAAATACAGCACTTTTATGTGTTTTTGGATGAAAGTGTTTAGCTAACCGTTTGGAAACAAGTTTCTGAGCATGTTTATGAACTAGTATGAACATTTGTGATGAAAAACGAGCATTCGTAGTAGCGCTAGCATACATTTTCCGACTTACGACCGAAAATCCGGACTTACGAGAACACGTGTTTCATGTTCCGACGTACGAGATTTCGTCTTACGAGATAGTCGTAGGATCGGAACTCGCTCGTAAGTCGAGGACTATCTGTAATTGTCAATTTATTTAGATTTTTAAGCATATTGAACGTTTCCAGATTTCTCTTATGCTTATATTTGAATAAATGAACAAACTTTGTACAAATGTTGGCTTTGTATTAAAAACATGTTATAGATTTATAATACAGTATCAAAGCAAAGCGTTGCATACCGACTGCAACGGAAGCGTTTAACTGCCGTTTAATGTATCAGTGACACGTGCCTAATGATATGTCATGTATTATTGGGTACTTTTAAGTGGGTATACTGAAATTCTTAAGCTTTTCTAGTGGGTATACTCCGTATACCTGAGTATCATGTAGACTACACCACTGGCACTGGCAACCCCAATGACCCAAAAATGAAAGAAGCGGGGGGCTTTATGGGTGCAGGGACTCGAGGGAGGGTTTCCATGTGTCCTCCCCCAGAAAATGTGGAATAAAAGAGATGCCATTTCATGCATTTTGGTGTATTTTAACAGGTTGTTAAACATCTGTAAACTTGATTAAATTAATTAAAAACAGGTCTCTCTTGTAAATAAGTCCTCAAGGCTCAATGAGACTAACAGCCTGTATAAATAAAGGTTGAATTGAAATTATTGTTTTAGAGAGCAACAACAATTAACAAGCCTGTGTGTGAATGCAGCATCCTACCCCCAAAAAACAAGCAGTTCAACCTGAACTCTGCTGAATTCAGCCCGAGCATTGTTCTGCTCCAGTCTCAATTATTACTGCCTTTCAGGTTCTTATCCTCTGTTGTCCAGCTTAGGACAGTCCATCCATTTATTTTATATAATAAACTGAACTGTCTTTTTTGACATTTTGATCGCTGTTATTTTTGACAAATTAGTGCCGTTGTTTTGGTACGTGATGTGAATACACGTCAAACATGTCACTATTTTTTATTTTTATTTTTTTTACTGTAAGCTTATTTATTATGTCTGAAATGTTATGCACCATGGTGCAGGAGTTCAGACACAGAAGTTGTGCGCACGTCCTGCAGAGCTGTCTGGAGACGCTGTGCGTAAACCCACCATTGTGCACAGCTGAAGGTGGATGAAGACGCTCCCCGCAAATGAGAGAGTGCCCGGCTCTTGTTCCAGCAGGAGCCGGCTCGAATTGATCACTGAGTACAACTACAGTGTATTTATGGCATCAGAGAAAGCTGAGCTTAAGTTATCCACATAAAGTAAAAATGGCATCAGCATGAAAAGAAGGAATGCTAAGTTTGAGATTAATCCGGTTTCTGATAGCCTGGCCCTCGCCTTCCTGCACAGCTCCGCTCAATTCTCATTTCCCTTCACTGCTCAGTCTGGGACTTCTCCCATAGACAACAATTTCTCCGGCTGATTTTTGACCGGACCAATCAGAGAACAGAAGGGGCGGAGTTTTTGGCCCCTAACCCACGCCCCCACCTGTCCCAGCGCGCAGCCAGCGAGCATTCGCATGTTCTCATTCAAAGCGATGCAAAGCGATGCAGGACTGTTTTATATGTGACACAAATGTATTAATTTCCCCTTCTTAATCCCTTATCTGGAGTTTTCTTTTGTTTTTTTGGCCAAAAGTCAAGTGATCGCTCCCTCCTCCTCCTCTCCCTCCGCTGATGAGGAAATGCCTCAGGTTGTCACGAGAGAATTAAACTCGGGTTTTACGTTGCTGCCCGAGTCCCATCAGATTTTCTGGTCTTCTGGTGTGCTGGACCAGCGATCCATGGTTTTATTTTATTTTTTTAGAACGTTTTATTAACATATAAACACAGAATATGCAGCGGCAGGCTGCAGCGAGAGAAAATGCAGCAGGAGGCGGAGCAGATGTCAAGTTCAACAGACCACGGGGGAGCAGCCATATATGGCTCTGTGGGGAGGGAGCAGAATGCTTTTCCCTGTTCAAAATTTTTTTAAGATCCAATGGTTTTTTTCCTCAGCAGAGGCCACGCCTCCAGCAAGAATCGTTTCTCTATGGAGAAAGTCCAGACCCTAGTACGAAGCAAAGTGAAGGACAAGGGTCTGGTTTTAACCAGGCTAGGTTTCTGATGTCTGACCAAAGACTTTGTATTAACATGAAAAAAAAAAATGCTTGAGGGATTCATCTTCTGGCACACAAATCAACATGAAATTTAAATCTTCTTTCAACATGGCTACAGGATATATCTTATTTATTATTTTCAAATGATTCTCCTTCACTTTAGGACATTTTGGCCATTTGACAAATTTAGAACGAGTAGAAGTCTTTATGTTTTTATGATTTATATTGGGAGGTTTCTTGAAGGAATCTTTGTTATAATCAGTAAATCCTTTGTCGCAAACATTCATTGATCTTGTTGCATTTGAAGTCAACTAAGTTACAGTCATTTAATTTTAATGTGGGCATCAAATCATCACCTTTGAATATATAGTATATTTAATTAATTGAATCAGCGGTTGGTCAGGCTACTTCTTGTTGTGCCATTAGCTCTAAAATAGTTATTGAATCAAGTGTTTACTTGCGTAGGTAAAACTAGATGTTTAACAACGTTTTAAATACACCAGAATGCAGGAAATGGCATCTACTTTATTCAAAAATTTCTGGGGGAGGACCCCCAGAACCTTCACCCCCACCCCACATTACAAATGCTTCTTACGCCAGTGGCCAACACGTTGCTAAACAAATACACATGTGGTGTCACATGGTGTTCGAAGTGCGTTCAACTTGTCTTGATGATTTCCGTCAACGAGGACATAGTAGCATTACAGTTCTATGAGCATTTGGATTTTTATACATAAAAATACACTTGATAGTTACAATGTTAAGTGTTTACTGTATATTATGGCAATTTATTCTGTATTTTGCCTGCTTATGGGGATTCTTGGGTCGTGATGATGGGGCCCTTGAAGATTGTTGCCCAAGGTACAGCGAAGTTTTAATCTGGCCCTGGTAGTAGTTTATGTTCGTACAGGTAGTCCCCTACTTACGAACGAGTTCTGTTCCTATGCGCCGTCGTATGACGAAAATCGTCGTAAGTCAGAAAATATGTCCAAAATGCACCTTATACGTAAAGTACTGTATTTTACCAAGCACTTAGTCTATCCTAACACTACCCTACATAATTATCAAAAACACATACATTTGAGAGCCATAATGAAGGAAAAAAAGAGTTAATAACCTACTGGTATGCTGGTGAGGCCTTCCTCTGCCTGTTAGCATGTTAGCAGCATGTTAGCTCGGTGTCCCTCCAACATTTGAGTCTGCCTGCGTTGGTGCGGTCCAGACTGCCAGACTGTTTACGGTAAGGCCTGTTAGCATGTTAGCTCCATACATTTGGAGCCATAATGAAGGAAAAAAGAGTTAATAACCTACTGGTATGCTGGTGAAGCCTTCCTCCGCCTGTTAGCATGTTAGCTCATTGGTCAGCTGTAGCCTGTCTGCCTCGTAAACCTCCGTTCCAAACAGTAAAGCCTGTTAGCATGTTAGCCCCTCCTACCCTCTCCTCCGGTCCAAACATGAGGTCTCCTGTAAATTTCCACTGAGTGCGTCAAGATACTGCTTCTGCTGCTGTCAAAACCGGAAGGAAGTCGGAAACGGCTTTCAAAATAAAACATTTTCAAAATATATATGTACAGTATTTTCTGGTGTATAGGTCGCACCTGTGTATAGGTCGCATTGTCCAATTATCACCAATAGATTGGAAAAATCCCTAGATAGGTCGCACTGGTGTATAGGTCGCACCTACGTTTAGCTCTGCTGCAAATGTCTGCCACAGGAGCGCACAGCAAGGCTTTTAAGAAGATTAACACTTAAAAACAATTATTTGTTTGATAAAAATTATAGCAAATATATGTCTGAGCTGAACTTTTCCTTAATAAATGAACGTAATTGTGAAATGAGCTGGATTTAAAAATTTGTTTCACCGAAAGTGATAACAAGCCATATATAGGTCGCACCTGAGTATAAGTCGCAGGCCTTGGAAAAAACATAAAAAGGTGCAACCTATACACCGGAAAATACGGTATATATTTTAATAATGAGATGCATGACGTAACCCTGAAACGTCGTAAGTCGAGGCCGTCGTAAGTCGAGGACTACCTGTATTTGTATATTAAGGCGTTTTAAAACCTTCCCACACTCTTGCAAAATTCTAAACACTAAACTCTTAACGCTCTAAAATAGCACAGAAAGTCGTGATTTCTGCTCCCTGCCTCCACTGCTCTCAGCCACCTGCAAGCACTCTTGACCACGCCCACTTCTCCACATGGAGAACAGCTGATCAGCTGCAGCTGGAAGCTTATCCCGCAGTAAGGGCTGCACAAAGGTGCAGGAGGAAGCTTTTTCTGCAGCTCTGGGATGCACAAATGTGTAGCAGGTGCTAAATAATTTAAAATAATTTATTTTAAATAAAAATGCCATGCCGATCGTGCAGCTCATCCATCAGCCAGCCAGTTGTGTGTCATGTCCAATCTTATTTTGAAAAACCACGATAGAGCGAGTCACGAAGTAGCGAGGGACTACTGTATATACAAAGTATATACCGGGTAAACATCTTCTAAATGTCTCATCTGATGATGTAAACACAAATAATCTCTTTGAGTGATTTGTGCTTGAAACTTGTTTGACTAAACTTTGTGGTCAGCAACTTATCCAGTTAATATGACATACACAGAACTACTTTAATGAGCTTCCTGGACTTAATAACAAAAACAATGCATGAAAGCACATTGCTGCAGAAAATTAACTACTTCATCAAGTATTGCTATAGTCGAAACTAAAGATAATGACCTTCTAATAAAAGCTGATTGTATAAACTGAACTCTTGATGCTAAACACACCTGCAAGCTTCAGTGAAAGCCTCTCTGAGTGTGTATACTTGATATAGCACATGTATGTAGGTTCTAACCTGGGTGCATGAAGTACACACTCCTAACTCCATTAGCACCCAGTGAAGGCAAAGGGAGTTCATTGGCAAGGTAACAATATGCCATGCAAGTATTATGAGTGATTTTACTGGAAATGTTGGTTCATTCTGAATGTTTGTGCTGTCAGTATAAAAACTAACTGGAAAAGAAAAAAAATGTGCAGAGTTCTCTCTGATGTTATGTTAGAGTAGTCTATGCACCTAAAAGGCTTTTAGATTTAAAGGGATCGTATAAATCTTAAACCCACTTGATTTTGTACCACATTACATTAAGGACATACTTATGAAGTACTTGTTCAGAGTTGATAATGCAATTATTATTTAAGCTGCAAACTCCTTAAGTTTAGGAGTTTGCAGTTTTTGTTACTGCATATTAATGGTTAAGGACCTAAACCATTAATATGCAGTAACAAAACAAGAGAATTCTGCTGGTTCTGGTTTTCAACAAACCATAAAATGTACTGTAAATGATTGGACTCTGAAACACACACACACACACAATGGACTCTGACACACACACACACACACACCATCTAAATGTGTTGTACTGTTTGTGACTTCTCTTCTCGCATGTTTTTATAGTCCGCTCAGGTTTTGCATTTTTGCACCTTACACAGTTTTTATCTCTGCTGCTATAAAAAGAGAAAAACTTTGTGCTACTAACATATCAGAACACGTTTCTACCTCATGTACCACCTACACATGTACTAATCAACATGTGTCTCTCATCTTGTCTCTTAATGATTTGTTTAGATTGTAATGTTTACATTAGGTTAGATGTCTTCTTGCATTTATTATAGGTATGTGTGTATTTTTATACTGTTGTGTATGTGCACTGTGTGCTGTGTTGTTTTGCATGTTCTGTTGTAGTTGTACCATGATCCTGGGGATCACTGTTTCATTTCAATATGTACTTGTACATAGCTAAATGGCAATAAAACCTCTCTGACTCTGACTGCGAATTCAAAATTTATCAATGTGCATTAACAGCTGCAGTATAAAATCTTTGGCACTGAAGTAGTTTAAGAAGAAAGAAATCCATTGTTGTCTTGGCCCTGCTCAAACAAGCCATAAGCTCATACCGTATTTTCCGGCCTATAAGTCAGAGTTTTTTTTAAACTAATTTTCATGTCCTGTGACTTATGGGGCGAAGCGACATATTTATGGATTTTTCCCCATATTTTTTAGACCAATTTTTGGCTAAGATATAACAGTTTCCATTCATTCTGACAAAAAAATGAAGCAGTACCACTTTCGGCCGCTAGGGTCCACGACCGTTCCCAGCTCATGTGTCCAAAAAAAGCCTCCTCTGCTCGGACTCACTCTGTTGCAGCCCGGCCTCCTGAACTCTGGAGGTCTGAACTAGTGTTTGTTAGCAAAATAGCTCATGAACCACACGACAGATTTTGATTAAACTTACAGAAAGTACTCACTGGATGGATATACAACTTATTAGCTGTAGGAGATGTTTGAGTGAAAATTCGATTTATTTACAATTTATTTTCGCAGCGCGCACGACCGTTTGGAAGACGTCAAAGCGAAACAATTTAAATCCAGCTGATTTGACCATTACATGAATTTATTAAGGAACGGTTAAGCTCAGAAACACTTTTGCTATAATGTCAGCAAACAAATACTGTATATATTTTTAAGTGTTTATCTTGCTAAATTTTAAAGAAAATGCTGCGGTCCCACCCGTGCGCGCGCACGTAGCGAAACTACTTTTTTTTCAAATACAGCAGATTTGACCATTACGTGAATTTATTAAGGAACGGTTAAGCTCAGAAACACTTTTGCTATAATTTTCAGCAAACGAATAATTGTTTATACCGTGTTAATCTTGTTAAAGTCCTTCCGTGCACGCTCCTGTGGCAGCCATTTCCAGCAGGGCAAAACATTGGCCTACATTTCGGGTTGTCAGCGGTGACGCGTAACATACGCGACGCGTCAGCGGTGAAGCACAATAGATGTGACTTATGGGGCGAAGCGACATATTTATGGATTTTTCCAATTTATTGGACATACAGCATTGGACAAAATCAACTTATGGGGCGGAGCGACTTAAAGGCCGGAAAAAACGGTAATCCTGGCCAGAATTAAAATCTAATATCTAAACTAAGGTTGTTCAAAGAGGTCTATCCACAACAGGTAGGATATTAATTATTCGCAAGGTTTCCAAAGAACCCAGCTTCAAATAATCGGAACTACCTCTTTAAATGTTCATGCATGTGACCCAACAAGCTCTAAGGAAAAGTCTTATTATATAAATACAGGCTGACAATCTTATCCATACACACACACACACACGCACGCGCGCGCACACACACACACACACACACACAAACCCACAGTGGAAAGTCCTGACATGCACAAAGCACGGAGGTTTTTAAAAAATTATTAGCTAAAGTTACTTGGCTGATGGTCGATGCTCTAAAAGCTCTGTGCAATTCAACTTTAATAGCACTGGCAACAGGGTATACACACACATGCACGCACACACACACTCACACACACACACACACTCACAGAGCCTTTTTCTCTTCCCTTATTTGCAACGTCTGGTTTTTCTGTCTCTTCCACTTTCTGTCTGTGCACCCGCTCTGTAGCCGAGGGCCAACAGGAAGATATAGCTTCTTGCTCATAAAACCAGTTTAAAACACTCAACTAGTTATTGTTCTGTGTGAGCGACTGTCAGCAAAGTGACAAACGACACAGAGTTAGTGCTTCACTGACTGTTGCATCATGACATCGGCTGTGTAAAGCCTGCGTGTGTGTTTCTTGTGCATGACAGTAGGTGTATGTTTAGGCGAGTGCATACACATATTGTTTGATCTTTTAAGATTAAGTCAAACATACCGGGCTGTGTTTCCATAATTCCCATGTGGGTGTGAGTGTGTGTGTGTATGAGGTTTGTATGTTTGTATGCGAGCAGCGCCTGAGGGCTTTGTTCTGTACTGGTGCAATAAAAGACACATTAAAGAAAGAGAGAGATTACAGAGAGAAAAAAAAACATTATCACACATATATGTTTTCACCTCTCTCATGGAGGGAAAAAAACATAAATCTGTGTGGGGGTGAGATGCAACAGAGCAACGATGCACGAGGATGTCTGCATGAAAGTCCTGCAAATGCAGTGCACAGGAATTTGACATTTGTTGTAACGCAATAAAACAAAGCACCGCTGTGTAAGTCCAGAGACGAGTGCTCTGTTGGATCAGAAGAAAGACAGCAAAGGAGAGTCTGGAGGATAAAGAGAAACAGAAGAAAATAGGTGGGGGAAGACAAAAAAGAGTAGAGGGTGAGCGGTTTGGGTTGAGTTCACTCTTGTATGTAAGCACTTGTTGGCTACCTTTAATATTTTTTTGGAAAAGTCCCCCAACAAAGTCAACTTGTGGTGCATCACAAGCAGAGAATCAAGAACAAATTCTCCAGTGTCTTAATGCAGATGTCATCATCAGCCACCCTCTTTCAGTTTCAGGGTCCAACAAGACAATGTGTAAAGAAAATGGTCACAAAACAAAAATGGAAAAAGATATGTTTGAAAAATCAAGAGGTTTCTTCCACAGCATTTAAAAGTGAAAGAAGCAGACAGGTGCAGCTAATCCAATATATTAAATTAACTGATCAGCATCAGTTTATCAGCATCTTTAAAAGCAGTTTGCACAGTTTGCTGCTCTTGAGATTTCAGATGTATGCACAATGTTGAGGTGGAAAGACATCAACAATGGCCCAAGATAAGCAACTGTTGCTGCCCATCAATCTGTTAAAGGCTATTTTGAAACTATTTGGAGTCCATCATTCTAGAGTGGGAAAAATAATTCACAAGTGCAAAGCATTCAAGGCAGCGGCCAGTTTTAGTTGACGTCCCAGCCAATTCACCTCTAGGTCAAATGACAAAAAGTTTACCAAAAGTTTAATCTCAGACTCTACAGGCCTCAGTTATTCAATAAAGTTCTTGACAGAATGATTATTAAAAACAACCAAATGAATATGGCTTGTCTCAGCAATGATTTTATTGACTCTTATTGGTCATAACAACATACCAAAAACTATTGACACCAATCATAAGTGCATTGAGGCACATAGGGTGTATGTCAGATTAAACATGCCTCTTGTCACAATTGGCTGGTGCTGGTGAGCCCAGTGGTGCAGGCAGGCAGGCAGGCAAGGACTCAAGATAATATAAAAATAAGGAATTTATTTTACAAAACAAAAGAAGTGACGGGGTAGAAAACTTACATAAACCAAGAGATGAACACGAGGAGCAGACTAGGCATCACAAGGAACAGGACAGGACATCACCAGTGGACAGATAACAATGCCAGGATAAGGACTAACACAGAGACATAGACTTAAATACAGGAAACAACAATTAGACCAAGTGATGACATATGTGAGTAATCACAGATGCCAGAGAAAGAGAATGCAAGACATGAACACGGCGCAAGATGGGGCTACATACATATAAGGTTGAATGAACATACTAAAGAAACCCAAACCCTATAAAGAGAAACAGAAGATCAAGGGGAACACAGACAAAAGCACGAAGCCAGGGACAAAACCTCAATGCCCAAAAAGCTTTTCGTGCAACCCAGAGATGCTAGTGGGCACAGGGGTACATAGCCGTGTCACCACTCGGCCACACGTCGCCCCCCACAGAAACGGCTGGCGCTTGACGGAGAACAGCGGCCAAAGCCCGTTGCAGAGCTACCCCAGGCTGGCCAGGCCTGGGAAGGCACAGATTTGTCCCACGTCAGGCAGGCCCACCGAGGTTTTCCTCAACGAACAGGGACCGAAAGCAGAAGTCGTCCTGATGCAGGGCCGCCTCACTATTTTTTAGGTGCTCCCACCCATGTGGACAAAGGGGAGACCGACCTTTTAAAGCCAGACTTTGTGTGTAAAAAGCCATGTTTATCTGGTGTAAATTATGTGTGTACAAAAAAATCACTCAAATGTTGATGTAATAAAGACATGTTCTTTAAAGCACAGCAATAAAGTCTCAGCACATAATGTCCTGTGTGTCGACTAAAAAAAAACACACAAAAAACAGCAACTTTTTTTATGCAAAACGTGTCAGATAAAGGGAGGGGGCCAGCATTCACACATGGCCAACCCGACCCTCATGAGACACGAACAGTCGGGGCAGACAATGAGCCCCCGCTGGGAGCCTGAGGTCTGTCAACACCAGACAGACACTGCGACTACAGCGGAGGGACAGGCAAGTTGCCCTGAGGGTGAACGAGAGGGGGCCATTCACCCCCTCCCATCCCCTTGACACACAAACATCACAGAATACACATGCCTTCCAGACTGAGCGTACACGCTGGCGCCTGGAATGCATGCAGACCAAGCACGTGGGTCACGTCCACTGTCACCCTTGGTCTCCGGCTGCAGTTCTACAAACGGCCACCTCCTTTCACGGGGGTTCTGTTGTCCTCCATAAGCCCAGACCATGCTCATGTCTTAAGAGACGAGATCTCAACCATGATGCAGAAAGGAGTGATCAGAATGGTCCCTGCTCACAATGTAAAAAAGGACCATTACAGCAAGTACTTCCTGGTCCCGAAACGGGATCAGGGTTCGAGGCCCATCTTGGACCTCCGGGGTCTGAACAGAAGAATAAAAACATACAAATTCAGGATGTTAACACTCAGACAATTCATCCACTCGGTTCGACCGAGAAATTACTTCTGCACGGGGGATTTGAAAGACGCTTTCTTCCACGTGAGCATCCTACCCTGCCACAGAAAATATCTCTGCTTTGCCTTTGAGGGCACCGCGTTCGAGTTTTTGGCAAAGCCTTTTGGCTTGAAAACCACCCCCAGATCATTCACAAAATGCCTGGATGCAACCCTGACCCTGCTGAGGGGTCAAGGGGTCAGAGTTCTCAATTATCTGGACGATCTGCTATTACTTGGACACAACAGAGTCCAGGCACAGCAGCATGCAGAGAGGGCGATGTCTCACCTGGAAGCTCTAGGTTTTGTTATCAACCTGGCAAAAAGCAATCTGACCCCATCCCAGATTACCGTATTTCTGGGAGTACAGCTCAACTCCATTTTGTACAGGGCAAGGCTCTCAGAGGCACGGGTTTCATCCCTCCACCTCTGCCTAGCACGTTTTCAGCTAGGCCAGAGGGTGCCTCTCAAGCTGTGCCAGCGTCTCTTGGGCCTGTTGGCAGCAGCTATTGTCTGCGTGCCTCTGGCCTTATTAAGAATGCACCCTCTACAGATATGGATCAACAAACAAATGCAACCTGCCCACCCTCGTTCAATGAGGGGGATACTGATTGGCCCAGAATGCATGAAGGCTCTGGAGCCATGGACGGCTCCCACAAGCCGTTTTCGCATTGGCCAGCCCTCCCCGGCTCTCCCAGCTTCTAACCCGGGTTCGGCGTATTCGCATTTACCTTTTCCGCCCGGGATCCACCCTTGTTCTGGAACCATCTTCACCGTGGTTCTATCGGGCCGAGCCCCACGGACCCAGTTTCACGTCATGTACTGCTCACATTTGATTCGTTGTTTGCAGCAGGGGCGGGACTCATTCAAACAACCTCAGCGCGAGGGTTGAATTTCATTCAAATTTAACTACAGAAACCCCTAAAACAATTGTTAGCTGAATTAGTTTTTCTGAGTTAAATTTTTGTTAATAACTGATCACAAATCAGCTTATGTTACAACGTAAATAACAACGAAGCGCGGACCCATTTCCACCTTTCAGCGCGACTTGAATGTCATTAAACAATAACTAAAACAATAAATAATATTGTCTAACTGTTGCGCGCAGCCAGGGTTTTAAAATATAACTAATAATCTCTAACTTCTACGTGCAGCTAAAATGTTAAGAGGAGTGATTCCTATATGGGTAAGGTGGACACCTGAAAATCCAGTCTGCCCCAATAGCTCAAAGAGTTAGTGCACTGCTGTTTTGACCGGGAGAAGCGGGTTCGCTTCCCGCCTGGGACAAAGTTATTTTACTTTTTTCTTTTTAATTCACATTTTCTTTTAAATAAAAAGGAGTCTGTTTGGTTAACAAACTCCTTTTTATTTACTCCAATAAAAAAAATAACTTTGTCCCAGGCGGGAAGCGAACCCGCTTCTCCCGGTCAAAACAGCAATGCACTAACTCTTTGAGCTATTGGGGCAGAATGGGTTTTCAGGTGTTCACCTTACCCATATAGGAATCACTTTTAGCTGCACGTAGAAGTTAGAGATTATTACTGTAGTTATATTTTAAAACCCTGGCTGCGCGCAACAGTTAGACAATATTAGTTATTGTTTAATGACATTCAAGTCGCGCTGAAAGGCGGAAATGGGTGCGCGCTTCGTTGTTATTTACGTTGTAACATAAGCTGATTTGTGATCAGTTATTAACAAAAATTAAACTCAGAAACACTAATATATATATATATCCAGCTAACAATTTTTTTTAGCGGAGTCTCCTCTCTTAAAACACGAACACTCCACCCACGTGAAGAGAGCACCCCACCCACTTCCAGAGAACTGCCCACCCACTTCAAGGCGGCTCTGCGGCAAATGCGTAATGAACGCGGGTGGCCCAGAGCCACCCAGCGGCAGTGGCGGTTCTAGACCAGTTGTACTGGTGGGGCCAAGCTGGGGCCAGAGGTTTTGTCAGAGGGGCACGTTCATCTCGGAGAAAAAGACAGATTCGAAATCTTACTTGACTCTTATTTTTTTAAAGCAGTGATTAACCATTGTAACCAAAGAAAATAGTTTAAAAAATCAAATGAGAAAAATATAAAACATTTTACACAGTATTTGTATTGACTGAATAAAATATATTAATAAGCAAATAAAATGATAATGAAAATAACTGTTAGGTGAAGTCTTGGTTCAGTTTCTCAGTCCAAAATTATATAACAACATTGGCTGCCCTACTAGCACAGCAACTGTATTCTGCGATTTTGATGAATACAAAATCGCAGAATTTCATGATTTCTGGCAAACCGATCAACAAATGAGTGACTCATTTGTTGATCGGTTTGCCAGAAATCATCAAATTATGTTTGTATTCTGCATCTGTCTGTTAGCAAAATATCTTATGAACAACTGAACAGATTTTGATGAAACTTTCAAGAAATATTCACTGAATGGCTCTCTACGACTGGTTGACTTTTAAAGTACATCCAATTTAAGATGGCTGCCACAGCTAACTGAACTTAAACAACACAAAATTGACTACAACTCATTCAATTTGACAAAAAATTGAGATAAAATTTGGTGTGGTAGTAGCTGAGACTCATTCCCAAAGCATAAGCAAAGGACTTTTAGAATGCATAAGATCTTTCTTTAAAATTATAGCGTTATTCAGTGGTGGGATGTAACAAAGTACAAATACTTTGTAACTGTACTTAAGTACATTTTTCATGTATCTGTACTTTACATGTGGGTACTTTTACTTTTACTCCACTAGATTTTACATGAAGTATCTGTACTTTCTACTACACTACATTTCTATAATGTGTTGAGTTACAAGTTACATTCACGTTGCAGCTTTTTGATTTGTCATTAGTTTGAAAGTAACTGATGTCGAGAGGGGAGTTGGTCCATTGAATCACTGCAAAGTGGACAGGTAACATTAGACCTGCCTTCAAGAAGAGCTGGACCAGTGACATATATTCTAGTATATACGTCACTGAGCTGGGAGCACCCACAGCACCACTAACACACCCAAAATGGATTCCACCACAGAGTCAGCAAGATACACAACACCCATGGCCTTATTGAAAGATTATTGAAATATTATTGAAAGACTGTTCAGTACAGCAGGACAGATCCTCTCTCCCAAAAGAGCCAGACTGGACTCAAAAAAAAACTTTGAAAAACAACTTATTCTGAACTTGGACAAGAAATTATTGCTGCAATATTAAAATGTATCAGTTCATGGGATGTTAGGAGACAAGAGATGTCTCCAAATGTCTCGACACTCAGGTCCAAGTTTCGAAAATGGTGTCAGGAAGTTAAAATATTGTTCACTATTGACCCATTACAAGGTTGACTAGACAGTATTTTAACTAGAGTTGAAGACAAACTGGAGTTGAAATGATCAGATGTTCCTTTGTTAGGTCTAATGCTCCAAATGTCTCAACACTCAGGTCCAAGTTTCGAAAATGGTGTCAGGAAGTTAAAATATTGTTCACTATTGACCCATTACAAGGTTGACTAGACAGTATTTTAACTAGAGTTGAAGACAAACTGGAGTTGAAATGATCAGATGTTCCTTTGTTAGGTCTAATGCTCCTTTTTTCAAACAGACAACTTTTACTTAAACGTGTTTACTGCAGTTAAAATGACACATTGGTTTGTGTTAAATAAAAATGTTCAAAGGTAAAATCATTCCTCTTTCTTATTTTACTTAATGACATTTAACTCTTCATGTCATCCCTGAAATACTGACGCACAGAATCACAAGTCCAAGTGTGAACTGTGTCACAGAGTAAACACAATAAAAACATGTATTATCTGCAGCATTGTTCATTAAAATGACTCAACACTATTAATGTATT
>JBBPBX010010149.1:0-20169 GCA_038048925.1 Garcialebias charrua | reverse complement strand
TGGGCATCATCAAACACGTTTGTGAAACACTACAGTTTGGATGTCACAGCATGTGACGTAACTCAGGCTGTTCTCTCTACCACAGAGTAAAGAACAGCTGGCGCCTGTAGTCTAAGGCATAAGTTCTCACAAGCATGCATTTCCAGAGCATTTCCAGGGCGTGATTGAATTACGTTCCCATAGTCATATGTTGCACTGAGTGTACTGACTGATAAGGGAACTGAAAGTTATGCACCATAACTCATGTTCCCTGAAGGAAGGGAACGAGGTGCAACACATGTTTGCCCTTTCAATGCCCAAGCTCGGTGAAGTGCACTTGGAGGATGTAGGTGGGGCGTCAGCCTATTTTATGCAAAGAGGGTGGGGCCTCATTGCTGACACCCACCTGCCTTGTTCAAGGCTTGATTGTATTACTTCAGGTGAAACGTGCAGCGGCGCAATTCCCATAGTCATATGTTGCACCTCGTTCCCTTCCTTCAGGGAACATGAGTTATGGTGCATAATTTTCAGATTTCTGTAGAGATCTTTAAATGTTTTTTTTTTTTTAATATGGGTTAGAGTTTTAAAACACAGACAGTGATTAATCAGTGACTTCATTAAATGGCCTGTAATTTATGGTTAGCACATCATGATGCTGTTCCAGATTTTAAATACATAAAGACAAAGTGAGTTTATTGATCAAACACTCTTTATTCAACTGAATAGAACCAAAGTAAAACATATGCATCATGGTTTAGTCTGTCAGCACTGATAATCCACCCCCATCGATGTCCGGCTCACATTTTAAGGGTGTGCGCGTGTTTGCACGGCGTCTGCGTGACAAGTTATGTGGCGTGAAAACAGTTTGCTTCGAGGCCTCAGCAGAGAGCAGGCTGAGCAGCTGCCCGCATGTCTCCGATAAAGTGATCCACAACGAGGCGATGATGCATAAAACTTTAAGTGAGTGGGAGACCTTTCACCAACCAGACACATAAAAAAAACAAATTAACACACATCGTTGGCAGCTGGTTTAAAGAGTAACACAAGTAAACATAACTGAGAGGGAACACATGATTAAACAGAACATCTGAATGAAGACGAAGCTCATTTTTGTGGCTCGTCGTTTAAAAACTGTATGTTTGTAGTGCAACAAACTTTAAGAAGCTCAGGCTTTATCAAAAATGCATCCTGTTGTTGCAACAGAGAGTAAATGTAAACTTGTTTGTTGCAGGCGGCCACAAAACGCCTGCAAAGCTGCACCAGAAACAGCAGAAGTGATTGATGCTTTGGAGGAACGGTGGGCGTTTTTAAAGACATTTTATGAGAAACTAAAGAGCACCATTAAAGAGCAATGAAACTTACAGAGATTTCATGCAGCATCCATCAAGATTTTGTTGGAAGTATTTTAGTTAGGAGTTGGGAAAGGCGATTTGGCTGATCACCTCGAAGGCACAGTGGACTCAAGCCAATTATCCCAACCTCAGCCCAAGTGTTGTGCTGACAATTTGATTTTTCTTGTATTTTCTGCTTCAGATGCTCTAACGCACAGATACAACTCAAGACATTTATGTCCTTCCTGTCGAAGCTGCCTCTTCTGGCACTTGTTTTATCCAGCTCACACGCACTTACACATGCAGTCCATCAAATATGTCAAATGTAAACGAATAAAAGCAAAAAGTCGAACATTAGGGGTAAAAAGTGGATGTAAGACTCGAGCGTTTGGCAAAGAAAATCAAACTGACCACTCGCGTGAGCAAAAGCTCCTGTTTTCACTCATTCTGAATCAAACAAAAAGCTGCCGGGACAATAAAACCTGATCCTGCTCTGAATAAACCTTAAAAAAATAAATAAATAAAAACATCTCGTACAATCAAACGTCATGAGATCTAAACATAAAACTCTGCATCTCACACATATATATCATTACTCTGTTATAAATATGACATTTCTCATTTGTGTTTGAACTCTAAATAAACCTTTTGAGGAGAAATAAAAGCAATTAACACAAAATATTGTATTTACAAAAAGACTTGTGGCATTCGTATTTAATTCTATGTTACCGCGATATGAGATGTGCATCATTTGACGGACAAGAGTGTTGACAGACGGCTCCACAATAATCTAATCAAAACAAAATCAAAGGGTTTGGCATATTGTTGATCCTTTCTGATATAAGATCAGTTAAATATAAAATTAAGAAGGAATAAATCGTTGCTATCACACCATTCAGTAAGTGTAATTATTTGTCATACACAGTATTCAAAGGACTTCTGGAAACTCCAGAGCACGATACAAAGAAGGATAAGCTGGTTAGTATGTACACGGAAAGTTCTTTACAGCTGTGCTCCACTGGATAAGCGTCTCTTTCTCCTTTCCTCCACAATACTCTGGATATAAAAACAAAAGATAACGTTCCCCACGTCCCACCTTCTCCGGGAGTTTGTCGTCCTACCGAACCGGCGATCCTCGGACTCTCCAGCGATCGGTTGTTTGATTAAACTCCCTCCATCTGGGACAAGTGACGGTCTCACAAAGTGCTTCCTGTCTCTCAGAGTCCCGTCACCGGCCGTTAGATGAACCACTCCTTCTTTGATTCGTCGATGGTCTCCGGGTTGTCGGTGCCGATGATGGCTGTGTCTGCGGACTCCGTGGCGGACTCGCCGCTGCCCTTGGTCTCGTTGGTGTGGTAGGTGCCTTTGTGGCGGAACATGTAGCGGATCAGGAACACCAGAGTGCAGAGGATGGTGAAGATCACCACGGCAATAACACCTGCAGGCCAAATGGATGAAAATGTTTTCAAACTGCTACCTCAGGCCTAAATTATTCACAAATATGTATAAGCAATATAATTTAAAATCAAATGTAAATACTTGACTGCTTTAACAACATTTTTTTCATTTACCCTTTATTTATCCAGGTTAGTCTCATTGAGCCACTAGAACTCATTTTCACTAAAACAAAAACATAAAACAATAAAACATAAAAAAAAAAAAAATGAATAAATAAAATGTTTATTGAAATGCCCAGAAAATTTGCAGCAAGGATTTTTTTTTGTAGGTTTATACAAAACAAAATCTCTAAAACATACCTAAACAAACTTTACTTTTATTCTAGAATTACCTTATTTTTATACCATGTTGTACCTGGTACATACCTGGTACACACCTGGTGAATAATGAATAAATATTGTTCTCTGATCAGTCTAAAAAGTCTGAAACATCCAGACATTGTGTGTGATTTTCCTGTATTTGTCACTACCGGGGAGCTGGGAGATAAGAAGTTAAACAGTGCTGATTTAATCATCACAGGAATAGTCAGTTTATTGATCAAGTCATCTCCGGAGTTTTGTTCTAACGGTTTGATTAGGGGTAAGGAAGAGATAGTCCAGTTCCAGTTGAAACTGGGTGATTGCTTGTGGAAAAGAGCCTGGCCAAACTCTGTTTCTCAAGCAATCCTTATCTAAAGGGATAAAAAGAGACAGGCGGACCTCCCAGGGTTTAGAGAGTCTACCGGCAATGAAGTAATCATCCGTTTGTTTAACGCTCATTCTGCCTTGGGATTGAAACGGCTCTCCCAATCCACACTGTCAAATGGTAAGAATCTTTATTTAAACATTAATCATTGTATGAAAGTGTGTCACTTGTTTGCTTCTGGCTTGCTTGCTATTGATTTTCTGTGGTAAAATAAAGAACATTTGTTTTAAGCAGAAATAGTGTCCTGTGTGAAGTCTCTTGAAGTTGTAATTTCTTTTGAGGGTTTTTTGCCGATCTCTCTCGATCCTGCATAAATAATATTTCATAAAACATTTATGAATATTAATTCATAAAACATTTATAAAATAATATTTCATAGAACATTTTTGGCGTTGTCGGCAGGGATTGAAAAGAGAGACTGCATAATGTTCAAAGGAATGTTCAAGAGAAAATCAGCAAAGGGAGATAAGACATAGGAAAAGACTGAAATAGTACCAGGATGGGAAATACCCTGTTATCAGTCTATAGCATTGTGCTTGAGGGATGGAGCGGGACGCGCCAAGCATTGGGAAATGTCTCTACGAGACGGTGACCCTGAGACTTTGTTAGAAGTTCTACGAGCAGTAGACGTGAAAAAGAAAACGCCTGTAGAAGGGCTGCAACGACGTTTGTGGGTCTGTGCCGCTGCCTGGAAACAGCAGAATAAAATTAATCAACAGAGTCAAACAGAAGTTTTGAAACAGAAAAAGGCACTCGAAGAAGCTGAGTTGGCCTCTTCATTACAGTGTCAGCATGTGCAGTTGTTAACTACACAACTAGAAAACATGGCCCGGATTGCTGAGGAAGCAGTGGCTCAGGTGTCCATGTTAAAAAGAGAAAAAAAGAGGAAAACGAAACGGTCTGTATCACCCAAAAGAGTACAGGCTTTTGTAGCTGGGTTAGGAACGGGATAGAATCCCTCTAGTTGGGATGGAAATTTGTGGGGAGATAATGCAAGTGATGATGGTTCCACTAATTCCTCATTACGCCACTTATCCCGTAGTAAAAGTGTAAAACCGGTGCAGCGGAGGAGGTAGGAACAGATAGTCAGACCAAATAATTTAAAAGCAAGAGTAGACGCAGATGATCAACTTGTTTATGAGAATGGTGTACAAGTTATGGATGCTGTTCCACAAGATCAACCGCAGCCTGAACTTAGAATGATAACTGAAGATTACACTCAGGAGGAGGTAGCTTACTTGTCCAGGAGGCTCCGTCAGCAGCCGGGAGAACATACAGATGTGTGGTTGTCAAGATTAATTGAGGAAGGAGCAGGACAGGTGAAAATAGATGCAAGGGATGGTATGTCTTTTGCTGGGTTGTCCACAGAAGCCACAGTGAATGCTGATTTCCGCAGATAAGTGAGAGATTTAGGGAATGATTCTAGATCTCTATTTGATGTTTATGCTCAAGCTGTTCGCCAGGCTTATCCAGCTCTCACTGACTGGCCAGAGATAACAGGACAGTGGGTCACTCTTAGGGAATGTGTACAAAGATTGGTTCGACTGTCTGTGAGGGATGCTTTAACTGTTGCTGCTGTAGATCAATATCAACTGCTACCTATTACAAAGGCTGTGAGGGATCAGCTGATAAGAACAGCCCCCGTACATTACCGCTCTGCAATGCTGACAGTGATGCTGGGTGCTCCAGAAGTTTCTATGTCTGAGATTCGTAGTCGGATCATGGAGTTAGGAACACTGGGAGACTAGGGAACAGGAAAAGTAGAAAAACAGGACTATGGTTTTCAACATGTGGGTCATGGGCCAGAAAGGGACGCTCGAAGTAATGCATAGGGACCAACTCGTTCTGCTTTATGGAAAGCTTTAATACAGTCTGGGGTCCTAATGTCTGAAATAGATGGATTACCAACAGAAGAGTTGAGAGGACAATGTCAGGAAAAGGCATTAAAAATCCAGTGTGCTAGATTCAATGTAGAACACCTGACTCAAGCATTGAGGGATGCGGAACATTTGACTCAAACATTAAGGGATATGTTTCAAACTCCTGTTGTTCCTTCTGCACCTCTGTGTGAACCTGAACAGATGGTCAGGAATAAAAATAAGGCCACAAGAGTGGTGGAGGTCTCCTCTGGTTCTGAGACTTCAGATGACAATGAAGCAATGAGGTTGCGAGTTGTGAGACAGGAAAAGGGAAAAGGAAGGGAGGAAAACAGAAAGTCCTCTGACTTTGAGTCTTCAGAGAACAATGAAGCCGTGAGGTTGCGAGTTGTGAGACAGAAAAAGAAAAAAGGAAAGGTGAAAAACAGAAAGTCACAGCCGTACCCGGATCTGTCAGACCTGCTAAGTTTTGAATAATGATATTGGGCATAGATTTATTGGCAGGTATGACGCTCCAGTTAAAACAGGGACATTTTGAGTTTGGGATAGAGAGACCCTTACAGGTCAGATCAGTTTTGGTGAGGAAAGTAAAAATGAAACCTTTTATCTAAGAGAAAACTAATCATTGTCATTCTATTTGTCAAAAAGCATTGTGTTTCTTCACAGCCTGGTGTTTCCTTGGCATCTGCTGGTGGGAGGATCAGAGGCGCGCAGAGGACGGCATGGCCAAACCTGGAAAGTGCCATGAAGGGTGGTATCTCATGGGTTATCACGTTCTTTGTCGTTGGTGCCATGGTGCTACAGAGGACGGCATGGCCAAACCTGGAAAGTGCCATGAGGGTGGTATCTCATGGGTTATCACGTTCTTTGTCGTCGGTGCCATGGTGCTGCTAGGCGACCTCTCCTCCGCAACACCGGGATGTGTCCTGGAGGAGAAAAAGGGGGCCTTGCCGACTACTATGGAAACAGATGAACCGTGTCATAAAACAAGATAACTTTGAATGTCCTGCGAATCAGTCATGCGTAGTGGCAAGTGTGAGCAGTCCTTGTACTTTCTACATATGTAGGAAGTGTTTCAACGGACATGACATTCCAGTGGTGGTAAACCGGACTACATGTAATCTGCAAGTATTACATGTAAAAGTGCAAATGGAACCTTTCCGGAGAATGGTAACCACTCATAACCATGGGTGGAGAAGATTGTGGAACATTTCTGACGCTCGTTGGATTCAATATTGGTTTTTGAAATTACACAGTGATTGGTTCAAGCCACAGATGAACATAACCTATGACGTGCAACTATTAATATTGTGCTTTGCTATATTAATTTGTTTAACATTTGTATGTATTAGTTGTTGAATAAAATGGAGGGTGAACATTTTTAGAACTGATCAGAGACCAGAGGGTGGAATGAATAATGAATAAATAAGTTTGTTCTCTGATCAGTCTAAAAAGTCTGAAACATCCAGACATTGTGTGTGATTTTCCTATATCTGTCACTACCGGGGAGCTGGGAGATAAGAAGTTAAACTCTGCTGATTTCATCATCACAGGAATAGTCAGTTTATTGATCAAGTAATCTCCAGAGTTTTGTTCTAACGGTTTGATTAGGGGTAAGGAAGAGATATTCCAGTTCCTGTTGAAACTGGGTGATTGCTTGTGGAAAAGAGCCTGGCCAAACTCTGTTTCGCAAGCAATCCTTATCTAAAGGGATAAAAAGAGACAGGCTGAGCTCCCAGGGTTTAGAGAGTCTACCGGCGGTGAAGTAATCGTCCGTTTGTTTAACGCTCATTCTGTCTTGGGATTGAAACGGCTCTCCCAATCCACACTGTCAAATGGTAAGAATCTTTGTGTAAAGCATTAATCATTGTCAACTGCTTAAATGACATTAAGCACTGGCTCTCTCAAAACTTCCTCCACCTAAACACAGATAAAACTGAATGCATTTTATTTGGTGCACCTGGTGACACCAGCAACATCCTTCCCAGTCCCAGTGTTGGTTTTCCCCTCCCCCATTTCAACCCGGTGGTCAGAAATCTTGGAGTGCAGCTTGACTCCAACTTAAAGTTTGATAAACAGATCAGTTCTGTTGTCAAGACCAGCTTCTTTCAGCTCCGACTGCTCTCCAAAGTAAAGTCATTTCTCAGCCGTGGTGATCTGGAGAAGGCCATCCATGCCTTTGTGACCTCCAGACTTGACTATTGTAATGCTTTGTATGTTGGTATTAATCAATCCTCCATCTCCCGTTTACAGCTTGTACAGAACTCTGCCGCGCGCTTTTTGACCAACACACGAAAATATGAACACATCACTCCTGTCCTGTCCTCTCTACACTGGCTCCCGGTTCAGTTCAGGATACAGTTCAAGCTGCTCCTGTTTGTTTTCAAAGCTCTGAATGGACTTGCACCTCTCTACATCTCAGAACTTTTGAAAGCCCATCAGCCCGGCAGAGATTTACGATCTGCCAGTCAACACCTGCTGGAGGTGCCTCGCTCAAGGTACAAACAATGGGGAGACCGGTCATTTTCTGTTGCCGGCCCTAAAGCCTGGAACAGTCTCCCCCTTGAGCTGCGTGCCACCTCTGATCTGACTCTGTTCAAAACCAGACTGAAGACCCACTTGTTCAAAAAAGCTTTCAGTGTGTAACTTTTATTACTTTTGGTATTTTAATATGTAGCATTTTTTATTTCCATTGCCTTTTTATTTCCACTTGTTCAAATAAGCTTCCAGTGTGTAACTTTTATTACTTTTGGTATTTTAATATGTAACATTTTTTATTTCCATTGCCTTTTTATTTCCACTTGTTCAAAAAAGCTTTCAGTGTGTAACTTTTATTACTTGTGTTATTTTAGTGTTATTTTAGTATGTAGCATTTTTTATTTCCATTGCCTTCTTTTATTGCTGTTGTTTCCTATTCTATTTTCATTGATTTATTGTTCCAGTTTATTCATCTTTTTATCCTGTTAAGCACCTTGGTCAATGCAAGGCATTGTAGGAAGGTGCTATACAAATAAAGTTTATTATTATGATTATTATTGTATGAAAGTGTGTCACTTGTTTGCTTCTGGCTTGCTTGCTATTGATTTTCTGTGGTAAAATAAAGAACATTTGTTTTAAGCAGAAAATAGTGTCCTGTGTGAAGTCTCTTGAAGTTGTAATTTCTTTTGAGGGTTTTTTGCCGATCTCTCTCGATCCAGCATAAATAATATTTCATAAAACATTTATGAATATTAATTCATAAAACATTTATAAAATAATATTTCATAGAACACCTGGTAACTATGGGGATCAGGCAGTAAAATTATGTGACTTATTATTCTTTATTATACATGGTTATGTATTTGGTACTTATTTCTAAGCATTTTATAGTAGTAATGCATGCTTTGTAATACAGCCCAGTACATACTTGGTACTTACAGGGTACGTACCTGGTACCTACAGGGACTGGACTAAGTAATAATGCGACTTGTTACCCTGTACGTGCAGGATGTGCACTTTGTACTTTTTCATACATTCAGCAGCATACCTGGTACTTATTGAGTAAATCTGGTATATACCTAGTAAATACAAGCAACAACTTACTTTATAGTACATCTTGGTCTCTGTAAGTACCAAATTTTTCGGCCTATAAGTCATTTTTTTGCAGTATTTGCATACCCTGCAACATACGCCGAAGCAGCGTATTTATGGATTTTCCCATCTTTATAACCCAATTTTTGGCTGAGATATGACCGTTTTCATTCATTCTGACATGAAAACATCGAACACTACTATTTTCGGTTGCTAGACGGCACTCGAGTAGTATAGCATGCCGTTGTGTCATGTGATAGGTAAAAGTGGCTATTAATGACACAATCGGCTTGCCATAGTCTGCCACCGTCGTCTGCCTGGAACAACCATCAAATCAGCTTCATCTCGCTGCATTACCCTAGTGAAATGCAGCTAATTTGACCATTGAAGTGCATTTATAAAGTAAACGTTCAACTGAGACATACCTTTGCTAAAATGTCGAGCAAACACAATTGTTTTAGGTGTTTGTCTTGTTAAATTTTGAAGAGATGCACAGTGAGTCACCCTCTGTATGTTGCTGTTTCTGTGCACCAGCGTTCGAAATGCAACTGATTTGATCGTCAAAGTGTATTTATTAAGGAAAAGTTAGACTGTGACACAGCTTTGCTATAATTTCGAGCAAACAAATAATTGTTTTTAAGTGTTAATCTTGTTAAATTCTTCTTAAAATCCTCCCACAGCCGCCGTTTGGCAGCCAATCAATTTTTGGCACAACACCGGCCCACATTTCCAGGTTGTCAGTGGTGACGCGCTACAAACGCGATGCATCAGTGGTGACACAAAATAGATGCAACTTATACGGTGAAGCGACGTATTTATGCTTTTTTCCACTATATTAGACATATTTGGACTGATGCAACTTATAGGGCGGTGCGACGTGCTCGGTGGAAAATACGGTACTAGATACATATCATAGATTTCTACTACCTCTACTACTAGCCCAAGTGTTCTGTCTTTTTTTGTTGGTGCTTGAAGCCAGCAGAAACCAGTTCATATTTCAGCTGCCAGTTTGTATTTTTGGAACCAGAGTCTGTGCACTAGCTATGTGGAGCTTTAAGCTCTGCCCACTTTCTCACAAATGACCATGGTGTCGCATGAGCTTTCATGAAATAACTAATTACAGCTAAACGTGCCAGTAAAATTAACATTCGAACATACAGCATAAATCAACGATTCAACTCCTTAAAGTTTAACTAATTAATTAACTAATTAATCTTCTTCTTCTTTTTCTTCTTCTTCTTCTTCTTTCGGCTTTTCCCTTTTCAGGGGTCGCCACAGCGAGTCATCCTCCTCTTACTTAAAGTGCGACTAAACCCAAAATTAACTTTTTTTAGCTGATAAACTCCCTAGAATGTGTTTAAAATGTTATCTAGCACTATGGCTGTGTTTATTCTCACATAATTGTGCATATCTGTGTAAATTGGCAATATTTGGCAATATTTGGTCTAAAAATGTGTTTACGGTAGTTCTATGGGTTGAACTGGTGGATTACACCTTAATTTTCTTATTTGTGCAAACGCTCATGTGTGACATGTCTGCTCATGTGTGATGTCACACAGGTGGTTCAAGCAGAGCCAATCCCCTGCAGAGATGAGAAGTGCATACCTTATATGGAAGTGCTGCATTTCACTCCTGACAAGCGGTTTTATTTTTATTTTCATTTTTTTAGGCCTTTGGTTTTGGATGGAATGGGTGGAATAGATAAATACATCTACATGTTTATTCTTTGTTGTTGCTTGGTGTATGTTGTTGGCTAGAGGTTTAATTTGTTTTAGGTTGTTGCAGGTGGAGGCGTGAACAAAAGCACAACTCTACCTCCACCCTTCCTTGTCTCTCGACACGCCCATTTTCAGGGAGATTTTGGAAGGAGGAGTTACCGTCTCAACCTGGGTTTAGTCTCACTTTAATTCACCGGTATCCCATTAGTTTACATGGAGGAGGCGGAACTTAAAGCTTGTAGTAGAGCCATCCTGCGGGGATGCTGTACTCACTTTGGCTTCAACGTTTGCAACATACGTTACCCGTCTCAATACAAGAGACGTCACAAATGGAGTCTTGTATGAGTGAACGTGGTAGATGTTTCATATACAGGTAGTCCCCGACTTACGACGGCCTCGACTTACAACATTTCTGGGTTACGTCACGTATCTCATAAGAATTTTTTTTTTGAAAAATCTTATTTTATGTGTTTAAATGTTCTTGATTTTATGTGTACAGCACTTTGTTGCAGCTGTGGTTGTTTTAAATGGCTTTATAAATAAAGTATTATTATTATTATTATTAATTATTATTATTATTATTATTATGAAGCCGATTTACACAGTTTCCGGCAGTTTCCGGTTAGCTGCAGATGCTACAAAACTTGTTGGAGCAAGCTGGACAGACAGCCGGCTTTCGACGGACCGTGTCCGATTAGCGTTTGCTGCTTTCGGATACATGAGCTGGAAACGCTCGGTGAACTCTGTGGAAGTCTCACAGCTCCAGGGATGAGGAGGCCGGCTTTCGACGGGCCGTGTCTGATCAGAGGTTGCTGCGCTCGGATGAGCTGGGAGCTGAACAGCGGTTTTACGTCGTAAACAGAATGGAGATTACAGCGGAGGGACTGATGGACGAAGGAAAACGGCTTCACCAGCATACCAGTTAGCTGCGGAGGCTACAGCTTGCCCTGTACTCTCTGTACTCTCTAAAAAAGCTAAGTCCTCTGGACATACAAAAAACAAAACAGGCAGCAGCTGTGGCAAAGTAGCTGTTTTATGGATGGCGGTTTTACAACGTAAACGAATGGAGAATCTGGAGGAGGGAGGGAGGATCGGAGGAAAGGCTTCACCAGCAGTCCAGAGTAGGAAATTAACTCTTTTCCCCCTTCATTATGGCTCTGAAATGTATGTGTTTTTTTTATTTATAATTATGTAGGGTAATGCAGTGGCGTAGCCAGAATTTTATGAGGGGCGGTTCGTTTGAAGAAAAAGTGGACCTCTGATTGGTTCATTGGCGGTGGTACACGTTACTTCAAACGTGTAAACAAGCTAATTAGCTAGCTAGTTAAAACAATGCTGTGTGAGGTAAATCTTACCAAAATAGGTGGTTTTTGTTAGTGGAGAAAGAGCAACACACTGAGAGGGGATGTGTGTCCAGTCTTCTATTCAGAACTCATCTCAGAGACACGGTACTCCGAGTCCCACCCGAACATACACAGAAAAAAAATACCACCGAAGAAGAACGAATGACGTCATCCTCTTAAAGGCACAGTACCACTCCTTAACATAAATGCAAACTAACCCAACAAATAATATAACTTCAATTGCAAAAATAAATAATCTTTTTACTTTGCTTTGTGGTTAGACATTGTTTTTTATGAATGAAATTAATAAATTGAAAAATACAACAATACAATTCACATGTACACAAAAACAATTGACACTATAGACCAGGGGTCTGCAACCTGCAGCTCAGGGTCCCTCTGCAGCGGCTCTTTCAAGCTTTGACCAAAACTGACAAAACTGAATTTTATTGGTTCTTATAACAACTGGAAGGGTTTGTTTTAGCAGTTTTCCTACATTACAAGGAGTTAAACATACTTTCACTTTATGCTTTATTTCTTTTAAGTAGGATACTTAATTTTTCTAGTAAAAAAAAAAATCACATAGGCCTGCATAGTTTGTTTTAGTTTTTAGAAACTGGGCAAAACTATATTAATTTTTCCTTCTTTACAAGAATCTTGTCTTTTATTTTATCTTAATCATTAGACATTTTTAGTTTTATAAATCATTCCTGCTGGACAGAAAAATGTCAAAGTGGTCCGTGGGCCACCAGTTGAAAATCCCAGTTGCAGCAGGTGTTGTGGCTCCGGACACGTTTAATTAAGTGAATAAAGGAGCAGAAATGGCTCTTTGTATCGAAAAGGTTGCAGACCCCTGCTATAGAGTAACATTAAAATTTCTCAAGACAAATGTAGTTTTGCAAAACCTTTATTTACAACGTTGAACGCATAAGACAGTTCTGTCCAACATCTTATGTCTCTGGATAGACAAGTGAGTCCAGCTCCATCCTCCTCGAGTGTTTGTTTGCAAACACATCAACAACGCTCTCAAGGTCAATGTGCTTGCTGTAGTGAATGTGAATCAGTGCCAGTGATGAGAGACGCTCCTTCGTCATTGATGCCCGCATGTAGCTGTTCAAGCGACGAAGGGCACTGGCACTACGCTCACATTCGCAGGAGGTCACAGGCAGTGTGCAAGCCAGTTGAAGTAGGACGTGCAGGTTGGGGTAAAGGTCTCGGTCACACTCTTTAATGGAACCTGCAGGGGTGTTCGGCCTCTGTGACTCAGACACTCTGCCGTACCTAGCAGAACAATTATTAAAACAAAATGTTCTGTATAGTAATGTTGTAACATTCAATTTCTAAAATGGGCTTCTCAGGTGCTTAACTTCAAAATAACTTACTTCAACTTCCACCTTGTAATCTCTTGGTCAACAACTTCTGGACTGGGTAGGTCTTCGGCATACATGCTCACAATCTCTGTGGTGTCTAGATGATGATTGCAGATCACAGATGGGACTAGTCCTAATAAGGAGCTAGCTGTGGCAGACAGAGCTGAGTACAAAAAAGAAACTTTGTAAGAAACATATTTAAGCTGGTGAAGATTCTCAGTCGTCCAGGAGATGATAAAATAAAAAAAGGCGTTCAATACAGAACAACTGGACTTTATTTGTAACAATACTGTCCCTCACTGTCTCCTAACTCAATTGATAAAGCTTTTCGGATGAGAAGCGAAATGTCTTGTTTGTTACAAATAAAGTCCAGTTGTTCTGTATTGAACGCCTTTTTTAAACATATTTAAGTTTCAAGTTTTATATGTAATTTTTAACTTGTATGTAATTTTTTAAAATAATTTCTTAGATTTTTATTTGTATGCTGACCTCTGTAATATGTACACAATTGTTCAAAAGTTTTGGGTCGACCATTTAACATGTATTTTACAAGAAAGCTCAGTTATGTAGTCAAATTAGTTTCAAAATGAAAGGAAAATACATTCATCAAATTGATCAATTTGGACTGACTGGCTAACAGAAAATGCCACTGGAACACAGGAGTGATGGCTGATTAAAAGATGAGTCAAGTGTGTCTGCCTATATAATGTTTCTCCACCAGAGGGAGCACGGCAAAGGCTGAAAAAAAATCCTGGCTTTATAGGACATAGTTTTTTATGCTTTTTAACATTAAAATGATATTATACATGAAAAAGAAAGTTGATATTGCTTTAAAACCACCCATTTCCAGATGTCATTCACTACATTGACAATGTCTAGACAGTAGTTCTGATTACTTTTGTTATTTTAATTGCATAAAACTGATACTAATTATAAAAATGTTTTGCCAGCAGATTCAGCATTATTTTTATGTATATTGTAATTTATCCTAAGAAGATTATCACTGCTATATTTCTTCAGCACTAGATGTTATAGATTAAATAAATGTAAGAAAACAAAAATGCTAATAGTCTGGGGAAAAACAAAAAAGTTGTAAAACCTTCAAAATATGTATATAAAATAAAAAGTCTCAAAAGTGCAAGTTGAATTAACAATTTTCCTTTTAAAAATATATTGCTTAATTGGAGTTAGAGATCATGAGTGTACATGTTTGTAAATCTTCATAAGAGTTAAATTCTTACAAGAAAATTGAGCTTCCAGGTTTGATATGATGTGTTCAAGGAATGGAATGGCAAGGTTCAGCCTGTAGTGACTGAACACATCTTCAGATGGAATGTTGCTCCGGTGCTGCTGACGCTTTGCGATGCGGGGCTTGCATGGTGTCACACCCACTTTGTCAGCGACACGCACAGCTTGGTCATAGATCAGTTGGAATGACTCCCTGACATCTTCCCTCAGAGATGTATACACACATTGGATCTCAGACACCTGTGACCAAAAAAACAAAACAAAGAACAAACAAAAAATATTAAATGACAAAGCAAAGAACTGGTTTTATTTTGATGTTTTAGCCCTGTTTTATAGTGAAAATGCTAAAGAGTATTACCATTGTATGTGCATGTATGATGTCCAGCGTAGATGACTGCAACTTCACAGTGATGCCAGCAAGGTGAGACAAATACTGGTATATTGTAAGGAATGAGATGATGAAGTCAAATGTTGTCATGGTAGCCAATATTTGTTGAGCATCACTGCGAGTTGCTGGATCCCAGTTGATGTACGCCGGATAATCCTCCAGGTGCATCCGATGGCCAATCACCTCAAAGGTTTCTACAATATAGAGATACCCCTGATAGAAGCGCTGGTACGCTGACTGCCGTTCAGCCCATCTGGTGCGACATAAGTCAAGGAGAACTTTCCTTCTCTTTGTGTCAGGAACATGCTTCTTCACCACTTCCTCCAAGAGGCCTGATCTTTTTGGACTATGCAGGAAGAATGAACAGCAATACTTAAGCCTGTCTATCACACTTCGTATCTCTGGAATACCACAGGAATGCCCTATCACCAAGTTGAGACAATGGCTGCTACAGTGTGTGTATGTTGCAAGTGGTGCCACTTTTTTGATCTCTGCTTGAACACCAACATTTTGTGAAGACATGTTTGCCGCACCATCATAACCCTGGCCACGTATGTTGCTGGGATCTAGGCCAATTTTCTCAATTGTCTGTAGAATTGTCTTGGCAAGATAAACACCTGTAGTGTGGGAAAGTGGCACAAACTTCAGAAACTCCTCTCGAATGTTTCTCTCTCTGTCCACAAAACGCACACACAATGCCATGTGTTCAATGTTGTGTGATGTTACTTCATCAGCCAGGATTGAGTAGAACTTGGCCTCCTTAATTTCTTTGACAAGATCGCTGAGAATGAAGTCATTTCCCATAATGTCCAAAATCTCATTCTGCGTTTGTGGGGATATGTATGTTGCATTCTTCATCATAGGTGAGGCTAAATGATTTTTCACAGTTTCATTATGGTTGGCAACTAATTGTAGCAGTCTCAGAAAATTTCCAGGATTTCTCTCTTCATTAGGCATCTCTGCATGACCTCGAAGTGCAATGCACTGCCTGCCACAATACAAAACAGTCTCAGCCACGGCTTTTACCACTTCCCGATTCTTCCTCACATTATCAGCCTTCCGCTTGTCCAGTAGTGTCCTGACATTTGCTGCTGGTTTCTCCATTGAGGACAGAAACTCATCCTTTAGTTGAAGAGCCTCCTGGTGGTACTTTGAACTCTGATGTTCACGGCACTTTTCTGCTTTTTTCTGCCATGCTGTAAAAGGGCGGATGACAAACAATCCTTTTGCAGAACGATTTGTGCAGAACAGTGAACAGCCCAGACAGAAAACACCATCCACGTTTTGGCTGTAAACCATCCAGTTGAATTCTTGAAGCCATGAGAGTTTAAATGACCTGTAACATCCACCTGTATAAGTTTTTGGGAAAATGTAGTCCGACCCTGGTTTGACGTGGTTCTTCAACATCATGTACTTGTCCCCAGGTGACATGTTGTTAATAGCCTCATCTATTTCAGCGTGGCTCATGGTGGCTTGTATGACCTTTCCAATGTCATATGAAGACACTTGTGGACCTGTGAAAAATAGATCTACTTAATATATCTATCTAATAGATCTATACATCTGCTTCCAGCTTTTTATACTGACCTGTGTAAATGGAATGCGTTTTCAGCTGATCGTTGTTACTTCTGTCAGCATGGAGGCAGCCATCTTCATCATTAGAAGCACTGGTACCGGTACACACCATGTCAGAACTTGCACTGTCTTCATCTAAATCAAGAATATATGACATGTGACTAAGACGTTACAATTTTTAGCAAGTTTTATTATTCACATAATGATATACAGTATCTTTAGTCCAGGAAAATGGGGAATGTGGTAAAGAGGTGAAAAAGAGAGTCCAGGCAGGATGGAGCAGATGGAGAAAAGTTTTAGGAGTGATTTGTGACAAAAAGGTGTCAGCAACGGTCAAAGGAAAAGTTCACAAGACAGTGGTGAGACCAGCTATGTTGTATGGTCTGGAGACAGAGACATGGACAAAAAGACAGGAGACAGAACTGGAAGTAGCAGAAATGAAGATGCTGAGGTTCTCCTTAGGAGTGACAAGGATGGATAAGATCAGGAATGAGATCATCAGAGGTACAGCACATGTTGAACAACTGGGAGATAAAGTTAGGGAGGACACACTGAGATGGTTTGGACATGTCCAGAGGAGGGACAGTGGGTATATTGGTAGAAGGATGTTAGAAATGCAGCTTTTTCTTAAAAAAAAAAATAAAAAGCCATAAATAGGTCGCACCTAAATATAGGTTGCAGGGCATGCAAAAATGATAAAAAAAGCCGTGACCTATATTCCGGAAAATACGGTACTTCTGCCAGCATGGAGGCAGCCATCTTCATCTTAGAAGCACTGGTACACACCATGTCAGAACGTGCACTGTCTTCATCTAAATCAAGAATATATGACATGTGACTAAGACGTTAGAATTTTTAGCAAGTTTTATTATTTACATAATGATATATATTTAATTGTACACAATACAACATTCAGAAATTACAGGTTTTTATACTGACCTGTGCACTGCGTTTTCAGCTGATCATCGTTACTTCTGTCAGCATGGAGGCAGCCATCGTCATGATTCGAAGCACTGGTACACACCAAACTTGCACTGTCTTCATCTAAATCAAGAAGATATGACACGTGAATAAGAGATTTTAGAATATTTTTTAGACACTTTTAGCATCAAAAGATTTAATATTTAGCTAAAAGAATTTACAAAAATACATTCTAAATAAGAAAACATTTGTTCCTGAAATCATTCTAAGACATAATATTGACAAAATCTATTTTACAAGAAGATCTGTTTTATTTATTTATTTTACCTGGAACTCTCTGTTTCTTTGAAACAAAGTTGTACATTGAAGCACAACCTTCGGCTGCTCTTTTCCTCTCTCTGTCCTTCTGCTTGCACCTACCCATGTTGGTATCCAGCACAGAAACCTGCAAAACAGTTTAATATAATATTTAGTATGTAGTAAACATTGATCTGCTAAGACATTTTGGGTTTCTATTTGAAAAAGTTTTTTTACTTGTCTTACGTACAAAAACAGTTTTTCTGAATGTTTATTCTTTTGAAAATTTATCCAAACATTTATTTTTCACCAAATAGGCTATATTATATTCAACACTGCTAAGTTATTGTTTGTATCCTGTCCAAACTAGGCCTGAGGCCTGTAGCTTTTGTTTAGAAAAACATGGACGCTCAGTTTCAGGCTTCCTGTGAGTAACTATCTGTCCTATCACTGTAAACTCAGCTTTAGGGATAGAATGGGGCCGTACTGGTACTAATTTCAGATAAATTACTGTTCCCAACATGGCGGAAATAGACAAAAACAAGGGAAAACAACGTGGCGAAAATCGTTGCTACTTAGCTTAGCTTTAGCATGTTTTAGCATTATATATCTTATAAAAACGTGACCCACTTCTAATCTCTCTAACATCAAACAGTACTAATTAAAATACACAAATGAACAGTTGAATCAAAAACCACAATGTAATTTTACAGTTTGAATCCACCGTGTTGTTTGTTTGTGAGGCCTGTAGCTTTTGTTTAGAAAAACATGGACACTCCGTTTCAGGCTTCCTGTGAATAACTATCTGTCCTATCACTGTAAACTCAGCTTTAGGGATAGAATGGGGCCGTACTGGTAATAATTTCAGATAAATTACTGTTCCCAACATGGCAAAAATAGACAAAAACAAGGGGAAAAAACGTCGCGAAAATCGTTGCTACTTAGCTTAGCATGTTTTAGCATTATCCATATCTTATAAAAACGTGACCCACTTCTAATCTCTCTAACATCAAACAGCACTACTTAAAATACACAAATGAACAGTTGAATCAAAAACCACAATGTAATTTTACCGTTTGAATCCACCGTGTTGCCTTCCAAGCCAGCCAGGACAGAGTGAACGTTGTCTTCCCCTCAGTCTCGCGGGAGTTGTAGACGGGACTTCATAGGCAAAGTGGGCGGTTCGTTCGAACCGGGCGAACCCCCCCTGGCTACGCCCATGGTGTGTATATATATATGATATATATATATATATATATATATATATATATATATATATATATATATATATATATATATATATATATATATATATATATATATATATATATATGTAACATAGTTAATATTGAATATAATTCCACTTGTCATTACTTCCAAGTTTAGGTTCATGTGTAATGGGTGAAACAGCGCCCCCTCTGGCTGATTGGCGGTTATAAATATTGTGAACACAGACATCTCATTGCCAGTTCATACGAGATGGGCATGAGGTAGGTCCACTGAGTTAAACGCTCCAGTAAAATATTATGTTAGCTTGATGCTGACATGAAATGATTTTCCTCATAAGGTGCTGTACCCGCTGTGATGAACCTGATTTATGATCAGTCCATATTCTGTTCTGTACAGGTACACATTATTTTATTTATTTGTATTTCTGTTTAATATTAATGTTGTAAATACGGCAGTTGGCCAGTTCATACGAGATGGGCATGAGGTGCTGTACCCGCTGTGATGAACCTGATTTATGATCAGTCCATATTCTGTTCTGTACAGATAAACAACGTTTCACCTCATCCTGTCTCCTGGTCCTTAATAACACAACGCAGACCTGAATTATTCTGAACGAATTCACCATTTGATGAGGTTACATTGGTGCCTGTGACCCGTTCTTCAACTACTCCAGCGCGAGTGGCTGCGTCTACTTTCTGGAGCCGCGGCAGTTGGTGGGCTGCGTCTACACCCTGGAGCCGCGGCAGTTGGTGGCTGCGCGCGCATCTGTCCCGTTCATCAGACCCGGCCGGTACCGCAGCCCCGTGTGGATTCTTCGCTGCTCAGTCTGGTAGTGCAGTGGCCAGTCTGAAAGTGTGGAGCTATTTTTTTAATTCATTTTAACCGTTTTGTGTTGATTGAGCGCTGTGGCTGCACTATGATACAGGAGGTCTTTTTTTTTCTTCTTTCTTTTTCTCTCTCTCTCTCTCTCTCTCTCTCTCTCTCTCTCTCTCTCTCTCTCTCTGCGCTGCGCTCTCTGAAGGAGGAGGGGCACTTTGAGACAAAATAAGTTTTAATGTTTTTACAGCTTTTTCATTCAGGTTTTTCTTGTTGATTTGTTGAAGGTGCACTTTTGCTCGTGTTTAATTTGTAAGTGATCAAATTAATAATAATTAATAATAATAATAATTAATAATAATAA